>JAKEPQ010000830.1:0-38772 GCA_024500445.1 Entomyzon cyanotis | reverse complement strand
GCCCTGCAAGGGCAGCAGAGCTTGTCCGGAGCTAAAGCGCGCTTCAGGGCGAGAAAGCCGCGAATCGCTCTCTTCAGCCGGGCAAGGCTGCGGGCAGAGGGGGGTACTGGAAGAACGCCTTCTCCTCGCCTGCTTCCTTCTGGAATAGCTATATCTCCTGCAGATATGCCTGTCTGAAGTCGTGGCAAGCTCCATTTCATTCCTTTCTGCTGCACCTTATGCCCCTCAGTGCAAATGCTGCCAGGAGCTTGCTGAAGCAAAAACAAGCATTCTAAGCACATTGTGGCTGAAAAGCAGCTTTCTGGTGAAATTTGTCCAAGTTCTGAACGAACACTGCTGCGGTGTGCTTAGCTGCTGCTTTGTTCGCTGTCTGCGCACAGCCGGAGAGCAGCAGAGCTTGTCCGGAGCTAAAGCGCGCTTCAGGGCGAGAAAGCCGCGAATCGCTCTCTTCAGCCGGGCAAGGCTGCGGGCAGAGGGGGGTACTGGAAGAACGCCTTCTCCTCGCCTGCTTCCTTCTGGAATAGCTATATCTCCTGCAGATATGCCTGTCTGAAGTCGTGGCAAGCTCCATTTCATTCCTTTCTGCTGCACCTTATGCCCCTCAGTGCAAATGCTGCCAGGAGCTTGCTGAAGCAAAAACAAGCATTCTAAGCACATTGTGGCTGAAAAGCAGCTTTCTGGTGAAATTTGTCCAAGTTCTGAACGAACACTGCTGCGGTGTGCTTAGCTGCTGCTTTGTTCGCTGTCTGCGCACAGCCGGAGAGCAGCAGAGCTTGTCCGGAGCTAAAGCGCGCTTCAGGGCGAGAAAGCCGCGAATCGCTCTCTTCAGCCGGGCAAGGCTGCGGGCAGAGGGGGTACTGGAAGAACGCCTTCTCCTCGCCTGCTTCCTTCTGGAATAGCTATATCTCCTGCAGATATGCCTGTCTGAAGTCGTGGCAAGCTCCATTTCATTCCTTTCTGCTGCACCTTATGCCCCTCAGTGCAAATGCTGCCAGGAGCTTGCTGAAGCAAAAACAAGCATTCTAAGCACATTGTGGCTGAAAAGCAGCTTTCTGGTGAAATTTGTCCAAGTTCTGAACGAACACTGCTGCGGTGTGCTTAGCTGCTGCTTTGTTCGCTGTCTGCGCACAGCCGGAGAGCAGCAGAGCTTGTCCGGAGCTAAAGCGCGCTTCAGGGCGAGAAAGCCGCGAATCGCTCTCTTCAGCCGGGCAAGGCTGCGGGCAGAGGGGGGTACTGGAAGAACGCCTTCTCCTCGCCTGCTTCCTTCTGGAATAGCTATATCTCCTGCAGATATGCCTGTCTGAAGTCGTGGCAAGCTCCATTTCATTCCTTTCTGCTGCACCTTATGCCCCTCAGTGCAAATGCTGCCAGGAGCTTGCTGAAGCAAAAACAAGCATTCTAAGCACATTGTGGCTGAAAAGCAGCTTTCTGGTGAAATTTGTCCAAGTTCTGAACGAACACTGCTGCGGTGTGCTTAGCTGCTGCTTTGTTCGCTGTCTGCGCACAGCCGGAGAGCAGCAGAGCTTGTCCGGAGCTAAAGCGCGCTTCAGGGCGAGAAAGCCGCGAATCGCTCTCTTCAGCCGGGCAAGGCTGCGGGCAGAGGGGGGTACTGGAAGAACGCCTTCTCCTCGCCTGCTTCCTTCTGGAATAGCTATATCTCCTGCAGATATGCCTGTCTGAAGTCGTGGCAAGCTCCATTTCATTCCTTTCTGCTGCACCTTATGCCCCTCAGTGCAAATGCTGCCAGGAGCTTGCTGAAGCAAAACCAAGCATTCTAAGCACATTGTGGCTGAAAAGCAGCTTTCTGGTGAAATTTGTCCAAGTTCTGAACGAACACTGCTGCGGTGTGCTTAGCTGCTGCTTTGTTCGCTGTCTGCGCACAGCCGGAGAGCAGCAGAGCTTGTCCGGAGCTAAAGCGCGCTTCAGGGCGAGAAAGCCGCGAATCGCTCTCTTCAGCCGGGCAAGGCTGCGGGCAGAGGGGGGTACTGGAAGAACGCCTTCTCCTCGCCTGCTTCCTTCTGGAATAGCTATATCTCCTGCAGATATGCCTGTCTGAAGTCGTGGCAAGCTCCATTTCATTCCTTTCTGCTGCACCTTATGCCCCTCAGTGCAAATGCTGCCAGGAGCTTGCTGAAGCAAAAACAAGCATTCTAAGCACATTGTGGCTGAAAAGCAGCTTTCTGGTGAAATTTGTCCAAGTTCTGAACGAACACTGCTGCGGTGTGCTTAGCTGCTGCTTTGTTCGCTGTCTGCGCACAGCCGGAGAGCAGCAGAGCTTGTCCGGAGCTAAAGCGCGCTTCAGGGCGAGAAAGCCGCGAATCGCTCTCTTCAGCCGGGCAAGGCTGCGGGCAGAGGGGGGTACTGGAAGAACGCCTTCTCCTCGCCTGCTTCCTTCTGGAATAGCTATATCTCCTGCAGATATGCCTGTCTGAAGTCGTGGCAAGCTCCATTTCATTCCTTTCTGCTGCACCTTATGCCCCTCAGTGCAAATGCTGCCAGGAGCTTGCTGAAGCAAAAACAAGCATTCTAAGCACATTGTGGCTGAAAAGCAGCTTTCTGGTGAAATTTGTCCAAGTTCTGAACGAACACTGCTGCGGTGTGCTTAGCTGCTGCTTTGTTCGCTGTCTGCGCACAGCCGGAGAGCAGCAGAGCTTGTCCGGAGCTAAAGCGCGCTTCAGGGCGAGAAAGCCGCGAATCGCTCTCTTCAGCCGGGCAAGGCTGCGGGCAGAGGGGGGTACTGGAAGAACGCCTTCTCCTCGCCTGCTTCCTTCTGGAATAGCTATATCTCCTGCAGATATGCCTGTCTGAAGTCGTGGCAAGCTCCATTTCATTCCTTTCTGCTGCACCTTATGCCCCTCAGTGCAAATGCTGCCAGGAGCTTGCTGAAGCAAAACCAAGCATTCTAAGCACATTGTGGCTGAAAAGCAGCTTTCTGGTGAAATTTGTCCAAGTTCTGAACGAACACTGCTGCGGTGTGCTTAGCTGCTGCTTTGTTCGCTGTCTGCGCACAGCCGGAGAGCAGCAGAGCTTGTCCGGAGCTAAAGCGCGCTTCAGGGCGAGAAAGCCGCGAATCGCTCTCTTCAGCCGGGCAAGGCTGCGGGCAGAGGGGGTACTGGAAGAACGCCTTCTCCTCGCCTGCTTCCTTCTGGAATAGCTATATCTCCTGCAGATATGCCTGTCTGAAGTCGTGGCAAGCTCCATTTCATTCCTTTCTGCTGCACCTTATGCCCCTCAGTGCAAATGCTGCCAGGAGCTTGCTGAAGCAAAACCAAGCATTCTAAGCACATTGTGGCTGAAAAGCAGCTTTCTGGTGAAATTTGTCCAAGTTCTGAACGAACACTGCTGCGGTGTGCTTAGCTGCTGCTTTGTTCGCTGTCTGCGCACAGCCGGAGAGCAGCAGAGCTTGTCCGGAGCTAAAGCGCGCTTCAGGGCGAGAAAGCCGCGAATCGCTCTCTTCAGCCGGGCAAGGCTGCGGGCAGAGGGGGTACTGGAAGAACGCCTTCTCCTCGCCTGCTTCCTTCTGGAATAGCTATATCTCCTGCAGATATGCCTGTCTGAAGTCGTGGCAAGCTCCATTTCATTCCTTTCTGCTGCACCTTATGCCCCTCAGTGCAAATGCTGCCAGGAGCTTGCTGAAGCAAAACCAAGCATTCTAAGCACATTGTGGCTGAAAAGCAGCTTTCTGGTGAAATTTGTCCAAGTTCTGAACGAACACTGCTGCGGTGTGCTTAGCTGCTGCTTTGTTCGCTGTCTGCGCACAGCCGGAGAGCAGCAGAGCTTGTCCGGAGCTAAAGCGCGCTTCAGGGCGAGAAAGCCGCGAATCGCTCTCTTCAGCCGGGCAAGGCTGCGGGCAGAGGGGGGTACTGGAAGAACGCCTTCTCCTCGCCTGCTTCCTTCTGGAATAGCTATATCTCCTGCAGATATGCCTGTCTGAAGTCGTGGCAAGCTCCATTTCATTCCTTTCTGCTGCACCTTATGCCCCTCAGTGCAAATGCTGCCAGGAGCTTGCTGAAGCAAAACCAAGCATTCTAAGCACATTGTGGCTGAAAAGCAGCTTTCTGGTGAAATTTGTCCAAGTTCTGAACGAACACTGCTGCGGTGTGCTTAGCTGCTGCTTTGTTCGCTGTCTGCGCACAGCCGGAGAGCAGCAGAGCTTGTCCGGAGCTAAAGCGCGCTTCAGGGCGAGAAAGCCGCGAATCCGCTCTCTTCAGCCGGGCAAGGCTGCGGGCAGAGGGGGGTACTGGAAGAACGCCTTCTCCTCGCCTGCTTCCTTCTGGAATAGCTATATCTCCTGCAGATATGCCTGTCTGAAGTCGTGGCAAGCTCCATTTCATTCCTTTCTGCTGCACCTTATGCCCCTCAGTGCAAATGCTGCCAGGAGCTTGCTGAAGCAAAAACAAGCATTCTAAGCACATTGTGGCTGAAAAGCAGCTTTCTGGTGAAATTTGTCCAAGTTCTGAACGAACACTGCTGCGGTGTGCTTAGCTGCTGCTTTGTTCGCTGTCTGCGCACAGCCGGAGAGCAGCAGAGCTTGTCCGGAGCTAAAGCGCGCTTCAGGGCGAGAAAGCCGCGAATCGCTCTCTTCAGCCGGGCAAGGCTGCGGGCAGAGGGGGGTACTGGAAGAACGCCTTCTCCTCGCCTGCTTCCTTCTGGAATAGCTATATCTCCTGCAGATATGCCTGTCTGAAGTCGTGGCAAGCTCCATTTCATTCCTTTCTGCTGCACCTTATGCCCCTCAGTGCAAATGCTGCCAGGAGCTTGCTGAAGCAAAACCAAGCATTCTAAGCACATTGTGGCTGAAAAGCAGCTTTCTGGTGAAATTTGTCCAAGTTCTGAACGAACACTGCTGCGGTGTGCTTAGCTGCTGCTTTGTTCGCTGTCTGCGCACAGCCGGAGAGCAGCAGAGCTTGTCCGGAGCTAAAGCGCGCTTCAGGGCGAGAAAGCCGCGAATCCGCTCTCTTCAGCCGGGCAAGGCTGCGGGCAGAGGGGGTACTGGAAGAACGCCTTCTCCTCGCCTGCTTCCTTCTGCGAATAGCTATATCTCCTGCAGATATGCCTGTCTGAAGTCGTGGCAAGCTCCATTTCATTCCTTTCTGCTGCACCTTATGCCCCTCAGTGCAAATGCTGCCAGGAGCTTGCTGAAGCAAAAACAAGCATTCTAAGCACATTGTGGCTGAAAAGCAGCTTTCTGGTGAAATTTGTCCAAGTTCTGAACGAACACTGCTGCGGTGTGCTTAGCTGCTGCTTTGTTCGCTGTCTGCGCACAGCCGGAGAGCAGCAGAGCTTGTCCGGAGCTAAAGCGCGCTTCAGGGCGAGAAAGCCGCGAATCGCTCTCTTCAGCCGGGCAAGGCTGCGGGCAGAGGGGGTACTGGAAGAACGCCTTCTCCTCGCCTGCTTCCTTCTGGAATAGCTATATCTCCTGCAGATATGCCTGTCTGAAGTCGTGGCAAGCTCCATTTCATTCCTTTCTGCTGCACCTTATGCCCCTCAGTGCAAATGCTGCCAGGAGCTTGCTGAAGCAAAAACAAGCATTCTAAGCACATTGTGGCTGAAAAGCAGCTTTCTGGTGAAATTTGTCCAAGTTCTGAACGAACACTGCTGCGGTGTGCTTAGCTGCTGCTTTGTTCGCTGTCTGCGCACAGCCGGAGAGCAGCAGAGCTTGTCCGGAGCTAAAGCGCGCTTCAGGGCGAGAAAGCCGCGAATCGCTCTCTTCAGCCGGGCAAGGCTGCGGGCAGAGGGGGGTACTGGAAGAACGCCTTCTCCTCGCCTGCTTCCTTCTGGAATAGCTATATCTCCTGCAGATATGCCTGTCTGAAGTCGTGGCAAGCTCCATTTCATTCCTTTCTGCTGCACCTTATGCCCCTCAGTGCAAATGCTGCCAGGAGCTTGCTGAAGCAAAAACAAGCATTCTAAGCACATTGTGGCTGAAAAGCAGCTTTCTGGTGAAATTTGTCCAAGTTCTGAACGAACACTGCTGCGGTGTGCTTAGCTGCTGCTTTGTTCGCTGTCTGCGCACAGCCGGAGAGCAGCAGAGCTTGTCCGGAGCTAAAGCGCGCTTCAGGGCGAGAAAGCCGCGAATCGCTCTCTTCAGCCGGGCAAGGCTGCGGGCAGAGGGGGTACTGGAAGAACGCCTTCTCCTCGCCTGCTTCCTTCTGGAATAGCTATATCTCCTGCAGATATGCCTGTCTGAAGTCGTGGCAAGCTCCATTTCATTCCTTTCTGCTGCACCTTATGCCCCTCAGTGCAAATGCTGCCAGGAGCTTGCTGAAGCAAAACCAAGCATTCTAAGCACATTGTGGCTGAAAAGCAGCTTTCTGGTGAAATTTGTCCAAGTTCTGAACGAACACTGCTGCGGTGTGCTTAGCTGCTGCTTTGTTCGCTGTCTGCGCACAGCCGGAGAGCAGCAGAGCTTGTCCGGAGCTAAAGCGCGCTTCAGGGCGAGAAAGCCGCGATCCGCTCTCTTCAGCCGGGCAAGGCTGCGGGCAGAGGGGGTACTGGAAGAACGCCTTCTCCTCGCCTGCTTCCTTCTGGAATAGCTATATCTCCTGCAGATATGCCTGTCTGAAGTCGTGGCAAGCTCCATTTCATTCCTTTCTGCTGCACCTTATGCCCCTCAGTGCAAATGCTGCCAGGAGCTTGCTGAAGGAAAAACAAGCATTCTAAGCACATTGTGGCTGAAAAGCAGCTTTCTGGTGAAATTTGTCCAAGTTCTGAACGAACACTGCTGCGGTGTGCTTAGCTGCTGCTTTGTTCGCTGTCTGCGCACAGCCGGAGAGCAGCAGAGCTTGTCCGGAGCTAAAGCGCGCTTCAGGGCGAGAAAGCCGGGAACCGCTCTCTTCAGCCGGGCAAGGCTGCGGGCAGAGGGGGGTACTGGAAGAACGCCTTCTCCTCGCCTGCTTCCTTCTGGAATAGCTATATCTCCTGCAGATATGCCTGTCTGAAGTCGTGGCAAGCTCCATTTCATTCCTTTCTGCTGCACCTTATGCCCCTCAGTGCAAATGCTGCCAGGAGCTTGCTGAAGCAAAACCAAGCATTCTAAGCACATTGTGGCTGAAAAGCAGCTTTCTGGTGAAATTTGTCCAAGTTCTGAACGAACACTGCTGCGGTGTGCTTAGCTGCTGCTTTGTTCGCTGTCTGCGCACAGCCGGAGAGCAGCAGAGCTTGTCCGGAGCTAAAGCGCGCTTCAGGGCGAGAAAGCCGCGAATCCGCTCTCTTCAGCCGGGCAAGGCTGCGGGGAGGGGGGGTACTGGAAGAACGCCTTCTCCTCGCCTGCTTCCTTCTGCAATAGCTATATCTCCTGCAGATATGCCTGTCTGAAGTCGTGGCAAGCTCCATTTCATTCCTTTCTGCTGCACCTTATGCCCCTCAGTGCAAATGCTGCCAGGAGCTTGCTGAAGCAAAAACAAGCATTCTAAGCACATTGTGGCTGAAAAGCAGCTTTCTGGTGAAATTTGTCCAAGTTCTGAACGAACACTGCTGCGGTGTGCTTAGCTGCTGCTTTGTTCGCTGTCTGCGCACAGCCGGAGAGCAGCAGAGCTTGTCCGGAGCTAAAGCGCGCTTCAGGGCGAGAAAGCCGCGAATCGCTCTCTTCAGCCGGGCAAGGCTGCGGGCAGAGGGGGTACTGGAAGAACGCCTTCTCCTCGCCTGCTTCCTTCTGGAATAGCTATATCTCCTGCAGATATGCCTGTCTGAAGTCGTGGCAAGCTCCATTTCATTCCTTTCTGCTGCACCTTATGCCCCTCAGTGCAAATGCTGCCAGGAGCTTGCTGAAGCAAAAACAAGCATTCTAAGCACATTGTGGCTGAAAAGCAGCTTTCTGGTGAAATTTGTCCAAGTTCTGAACGAACACTGCTGCGGTGTGCTTAGCTGCTGCTTTGTTCGCTGTCTGCGCACAGCCGGAGAGCAGCAGAGCTTGTCCGGAGCTAAAGCAGCGCTTCAGGGCGAGAAAGCCGCGAATCGCTCTCTTCAGCCGGGCAAGGCTGCGGGCAGAGGGGGTACTGGAAGAACGCCTTCTCCTCGCCTGCTTCCTTCTGCAATAGCTATATCTCCTGCAGATATGCCTGTCTGAAGTCGTGGCAAGCTCCATTTCATTCCTTTCTGCTGCACCTTATGCCCCTCAGTGCAAATGCTGCCAGGAGCTTGCTGAAGCAAAACCAAGCATTCTAAGCACATTGTGGCTGAAAAGCAGCTTTCTGGTGAAATTTGTCCAAGTTCTGAACGAACACTGCTGCGGTGTGCTTAGCTGCTGCTTTGTTCGCTGTCTGCGCACAGCCGGAGAGCAGCAGAGCTTGTCCGGAGCTAAAGCGCGCTTCAGGGCGAGAAAGCCGCGAACCGCTCTCTTCAGCCGGGCAAGGCTGCGGGCAGAGGGGGTACTGGAAGAACGCCTTCTCCTCGCCTGCTTCCTTCTGCAATAGCTATATCTCCTGCAGATATGCCTGTCTGAAGTCGTGGCAAGCTCCATTTCATTCCTTTCTGCTGCACCTTATGCCCCTCAGTGCAAATGCTGCCAGGAGCTTGCTGAAGCAAAAACAAGCATTCTAAGCACATTGTGGCTGAAAAGCAGCTTTCTGGTGAAATTTGTCCAAGTTCTGAACGAACACTGCTGCGGTGTGCTTAGCTGCTGCTTTGTTCGCTGTCTGCGCACAGCCGGAGAGCAGCAGAGCTTGTCCGGAGCTAAAGCGCGCTTCAGGGCGAGAAAGCCGCGAACCGCTCTCTTCAGCCGGGCAAGGCTGCGGGCAGAGGGGGTACTGGAAGAACGCCTTCTCCTCGCCTGCTTCCTTCTGCAATAGCTATATCTCCTGCAGATATGCCTGTCTGAAGTCGTGGCAAGCTCCATTTCATTCCTTTCTGCTGCACCTTATGCCCCTCAGTGCAAATGCTGCCAGGAGCTTGCTGAAGCAAAACCAAGCATTCTAAGCACATTGTGGCTGAAAAGCAGCTTTCTGGTGAAATTTGTCCAAGTTCTGAACGAACACTGCTGCGGTGTGCTTAGCTGCTGCTTTGTTCGCTGTCTGCGCACAGCCGGAGAGCAGCAGAGCTTGTCCGGAGCTAAGCGCGCTTCAGGGCGAGAAAGCCGCGAACCGCTCTCTTCAGCCGGGCAAGGCTGCGGGCAGAGGGGGTACTGGAAGAACGCCTTCTCCTCGCCTGCTTCCTTCTGCAATAGCTATATCTCCTGCAGATATGCCTGTCTGAAGTCGTGGCAAGCTCCATTTCATTCCTTTCTGCTGCACCTTATGCCCCTCAGTGCAAATGCTGCCAGGAGCTTGCTGAAGCAAAACCAAGCATTCTAAGCACATTGTGGCTGAAAAGCAGCTTTCTGGTGAAATTTGTCCAAGTTCTGAACGAACACTGCTGCGGTGTGCTTAGCTGCTGCTTTGTTCGCTGTCTGCGCACAGCCGGAGAGCAGCAGAGCTTGTCCGGAGCTAAGCGCGCTTCAGGGCGAGAAAGCCGCGAACCGCTCTCTTCAGCCGGGCAAGGCTGCGGGCAGAGGGGGTACTGGAAGAACGCCTTCTCCTCGCCTGCTTCCTTCTGCAATAGCTATATCTCCTGCAGATATGCCTGTCTGAAGTCGTGGCAAGCTCCATTTCATTCCTTTCTGCTGCACCTTATGCCCCTCAGTGCAAATGCTGCCAGGAGCTTGCTGAAGCAAAACCAAGCATTCTAAGCACATTGTGGCTGAAAAGCAGCTTTCTGGTGAAATTTGTCCAAGTTCTGAACGAACACTGCTGCGGTGTGCTTAGCTGCTGCTTTGTTCGCTGTCTGCGCACAGCCGGAGAGCAGCAGAGCTTGTCCGGAGCTAAAGCGCGCTTCAGGGCGAGAAAGCCGCGAACCGCTCTCTTCAGCCGGGCAAGGCTGCGGGCAGAGGGGGTACTGGAAGAACGCCTTCTCCTCGCCTGCTTCCTTCTGCAATAGCTATATCTCCTGCAGATATGCCTGTCTGAAGTCGTGGCAAGCTCCATTTCATTCCTTTCTGCTGCACCTTATGCCCCTCAGTGCAAATGCTGCCAGGAGCTGGCTGAAGCAGAAACAAGCATTCTGAGCACAGTGTGGCTGAAAAGGAGCTTTCTGGTGCACTTGAGCCAGGTTCTGAAGCGAACACTGCAGCAGCGTGCTTAGCTGCTGGTTTTGTTCGCTTTCTGTGCACAGCCGGAGAGCAGGAGAGGTTCTGCTTACGCTGGTACAGAGCAGCTGTCCTGTGCCTCCTATAGCTGGTGTGTGATGAAGGCTTTGCGCATGTCGCCCTGGCATCCATTTTGAATATTTTGAGAAAAGCTGCTTCCATAGCCGGCCATGTCCCAGACCCTCCTCTCTTGGCATGTGTGGCCTGCCAAGTGTAGTTTGGCATATCTCCTAAAGAATGAAGGGTGCACACAGGCGGGTTGCAAGAAGGGACGAGGTGTGTGGACTTGCATAAAAGACATCTCTGGAAGAACTGAATTGCGAAAATCTTCCCCACCGTGAGATGACAGCGATTGACGCAGAGGCAGAGGAACGCCTTCTGGACAGGACCCTCAGAGACGCTGGATGTCTGTGGAGCCATGGTGATAGCTCTAAGACATAAGACCCGTTTTCTTCCCTTTTCTCCCTATCTTTCCCTGACTCTCTCTCTCTCTTTCTATCGCTGGCCGCTTTATGGGCTAAATTAATAAAGTCCCTCTTTGGACTGAAATTGAATTCCCTTGACTTGTTGAATTATGTGGTGCTTTTTTTTCTTTTTGCACTCCGAGATGATAGCCGGCGTCGGCTTCTAAGTGGACTGTGACGGGCACCTGGGTGACACCAAATCCCCGCCCGGCAGGCGGCGTGTTCCTGCAGCCTGGTGTGCCTTGGCATGGATGGGGAAGTGTATGGGATACAGAAGCTGCCCACTGCCTGCGTTTTTTGAAAATGCAGTGCATTTCCTTTTCTCCTTGGGATGTTCCTGTTCTCCTTGGGCAAAGTGCAGTTAGGTTCCAGGGGTGTGGGGAGAGGAAAAAGCCCGAAACCATTTCTTGCCTGGGAAAAGATGCCCTTCTTTCCAGCGCCACTTGAGTGCTATTTCCTCCTGTCTCATCCCTTTTTCCTGGGTATGAAGACAGAGAGAATGTGGCTAAACCAACCTTTCTGTGACTTGTTGATTGGGAGTACTTGTGCATACTAGCTCAGTGTTCTATTCATGCTGTCTTTGAATGCAATTATGGATTGGAATTCCACAGGAAATTCTAGATGAATGCTAGAAGAAGGAGAATTCAGTAAGAAGTGCAAATGGACTGTGCCTGAAATGGCCCTGGTTATTTCTGAAGGAGATTGAGATGGTTGTGTAGATCCATGCGGTGTGTTGTTTGCGAGATAAATTGCATGGTCAGAGGCTAATAATCAGAGCCTCCCAATGCTTTGAGGGTGCTGGAGGGTGTTTTGATTTGAAAGTATTTGAATCTTTTTTCTGCTCTTGCACCATCAGAAATCTGCTGGATTATTAGTCTGAGAACATTCTGGTTTCTCTTGACGGTGTTTGAAAGATCTGCCAAGGTTCTGGCCAAAGGTTTCTGTCTGTTGCTAAGCTCAGCCATGTTCTTGTATTTGGTGTGATTTGTGGTGGATGCCAGTTTGAATACTCAGTAGATGAAAGAATGAAGCCCCTTGTCTCTCACAAGGTTCACGGAAGAGATTCCTGTTCAAGCTGATCCAGTGGCTCTGTAGAGCTTTTCAAATGACTACACTCCGCATCAATCCAAATCGAAGTTTTAAAAGCAAGAGTCCTTTATTTATACATTCGTTTCTCTTTTTGTAAATAATGAAGAGGAAAAGGTACATCATGGTTTGTGAAAAGCAGATTTGAAAATGATTTTCTGGAAGTTGGATTGAGCCATGAAGTGACTTGCTCATCCATGCTCTCTAAATGCATGTACTAAGCCCAAGAAAGGAAGCCATTGTAGAGTGAAGTTAAAGCAACGCACACTGGAAGGCAGCGTTGACTGCCAGAATCAATCAATTCTTGTTGAGCGTGAGGGTTTCTGCAGCCCGGGCTTTGGAAAGGCCTGCATCTGTCAGATGCCCCACTCACTCAGACCTCATCAAGAAGAATGATTTGTTTTTCTCCTTCAGGAGGAACGTCCATGTGAGTATTGCTTTTGTTCGTGGCAGTGTCCAAACCATTGTTGTGCAATGTGGCAGTGTGAGTCGACACAGGCAAGGCAAGTGGAGCAACCACAAAAGCAGGGCAAAGAGTAACTTGATTTCCGTACCTCCCTGAGCTGTTCCTGTATCATGAAAGGATGTGGAATATGGAGGTAATTCTTTCTTGCAAGCACGCTTACTTTGGGATACCATCCTTCTCTCCACACTTTCATTTGAAGGGCGGCTACCACCCTCCAGCTCTTCTTTTGCAAGGCAGAAAAGCGTTACTCTAAGAAACCACCAAGTTTTCTAAAAGGAGCCAAAATAACTTACAACTGTATTTCAAATAAAAATAACATACAGATCTTTTGCATTGACCAATCAAAAAAAAAAAAAAAAAAAAAAGAACAAAAGTGTTTCTAAGGCTTCAAAAGAGCAAAGAACTTTGAACTCTTTCCATCCTGGAGAGCCAGGTAAGGCACTTTGGCTTCCAGTCTGGGTCACTGTAAATTGTGTGTGATGCAGTGTATAAGGTCAGGCAGGGTGTTGGGCCCGCCCGGTTTTTTTCTCTCCACAAAAAAGCCTGGAAGAAGGGCAGAGAGAGAGAAACATTTGGTTGGATTCATCCAACAGGCACATGTGGCAGAGGACAGTCAATGAGCGGAGTGACTTTGCTCCAAGAGGAGCGGCAAAGCCTTTTGAATTTCAGCAGCTGCCTCCTTAGGGGGAGGATTTTTAGGGCCTTGCAGCCCTTCAGCCAGGCACATGGTGTTTCTTTTCTTTTGCAAGCTTGCCAAGAGATGGTGGCAATGCATCCCTTTGCCCAGAGGGTGTCACAAAACTTGGTGTTGTATGGAAAATGACACTGCAAAGGCCATGTGGGATGGCAGGTTACAGCTTCTCAGCATTCCCCACTGCTTGCAAAACAGGACAGCACAACATTTGTAAGGACTAAAGCCTACAATGAAAAGAGTAGCAGCAATTCTAGGAATTTTGCTGGCAAATCCAGGTCACAGGCCCAGCATGGAGTCAACAATTCAAGTGCTGCTCACCTGCAGCCAAGTGACTCAGCAGGTGCTGCCCTGACTGGGCACGTCTCCCCCATGTCGCCCTCTCTCTTTGCTCCCGAAAGAAGTGCTGATGATCAGGGAAGCAAAAGTCGGGGAGCTGCAGGGCCACTTCTGCCTGGTGGCTTCAGAAACTGCAGGCAGGGCTGCGAAACGGAACACTTCCTGTTCAAACTTGAGGTCTTCTTGTCTTGTCTTCTTGTGGGAAAGGTGTCACTGGGAAAGGATTCTTCTCATCCCCCGAGGTTCCCTGAAAAAGCACGGAGAGAATGCTGCTCAGAGAGAGATGCATCAAGCAATTCCAAAGCCCGGCTTCCCTAAATTGCAAGAGAAAATGTTCATTTGTCCTAGGCATAGTCTATTCGCCAGGCTCTCCCCTCCTGCTTTCTTCCCCAACAATCCCTGCACTAATGGAAATGCAGCCTTGACTTCTCACCTGGCAGCTGGCAATGCTTGGCTCCATTCAGCTTTTCCCAGGCACAGAGGAATTCAGCAGCAGGTGTCCTTGCTCAGTGCCTAGGAGAGCGGTGAGGGCTGCAAGCAGGAAAACGATGGGGGAAAAGCAAGCAGTTAGAAGGCAGCTACTACAGCGTGCACAGTCTGGCCTAACACACACAGCCCCCGACCATGCCAGAGCCCACACCCAGAGGCATCAGTAAAACAGCCATGGAATCCAACTTTAGAACCTGAATATGCAAAGCTGCAAGGCTCACCAACAAGTTGGTCAGCAAACTAGAAAACCTTAGGCCCAGCTTGCAGCCAAAGCCACAGGTTTGTTGTTTCTTCTTTTTCAACAAACACCCCTTGTTTTTAGAACCACACTCCTTTTGACACCCACCAATCTTGTCTTGGCAGTTGCCTACAACCAGAAATGGTTCCTTATCTGGGAGGATGTTTCTGAAGAGAATCACACAGCTCTTCAGCGGGCCTTGCACGGAAGCTCCCCCCAGGTCTCCTGGATGCCAGTGTTGATGCTCTTCGATAGCTCCTTGTGATGTTCCTGCACTTTGCTGTCCTTGGATAAGAAAGGATCCTGGTTCCTGGCAGCGTTATCCGTGGCAGGCAGGTTGTCAGTGTCTCCGTTCTGGCTCTCTTTTGGCTTGTGCTGCTAGAGCTTGGAGCACGTTGTGCAGTAGTCATGCCTGGCAGTGGTGGCAGCACCACATTGTTCGTCTCAGTTTGGAATGAAGCTTTCGGTGCTCCGCACAAGAGAAGCAAATCCATTCGTAGCATGTGCATGCAATGGAGGCATTTCCTAAAACTTGGCTACATCCTGAAGCAATTCTTTCCAGTGTCCCAAGGAGACAATGCTTCCAATATTGAGAGGCATCAAGTGAGAGGTGAGAGAAAGTGAAAGTGGCAGAGACTTTCACATTTAATAGTAGAGCGGCCTAGGAGTTTTCTGATCATCTGAAATGAGCATGACCGGGGCACTCTGGCAACAATGAGCCGAAGCAAACAGCTCTCAACCTTGTTTCACCACTGCTCGTTGACATAAGTTTGAGTCAGCTTCTCCAAGTTTCCAAGAACACACCAAGCAATGAATCCCAGCTGATGGACTGCAGCATCAGAAGAGGAGGAAATGAAGTGAAACCTAGTGAGAAGGCTCACGTGTGATGCTGCACTTCTTGCCCGACTCTGCTGTGTACGGGTCATTGCCCTGCCCTCTTTCAGCACCCATTTTTCCCATGCTTTGCTCTCTGCTCCCTGCACATAGCGTGCTCTCCAGCGTCTCTGGCTTGGCACCGCTGATGCTGCACGGAGGACTATGGGACACAGAGCACAGCACCATCCCCAACCTGATCAAGAGCCCTCTCTCCTCCAAAACACCTGCCATCCTTCCCATTCCAAAAGGCAGCACATGACCAAGACAGCTGCTCATTTTCCCTGAGAAAAAGGGAGGAGGGAACTCCAGAATTCAAGCTCTTCCATTCCTACGGCAGTTGCAATAGCTCTTCCCCCAGCTCCACGTCAGCCCCAACGCCTCTGGGCTCGAAGAAGATGTCAGAAGGGAAAGACTCCCTAGCCGTACCCACCTGCACCTACAGAGCTGCTTTCTGCACTGCTTGCTTCCAGCATGTAAAGGCCAATCTGCAGCATTTCAAGTTGCAGAAGGCACATGATGTTAGAAACTACCTCTCGAGTATCACGACAGGAGATCCAGTTCTTCGTCTCAGCCGTCTGAAGAAAGACTTAGATTTCCACATCTTTCTGACATCCCAATGCTGCATACTCACTTCAATTTCTTGCAGTCTTTCTTTGCTGGAGGCTGAAATCATTTGGTTGGGTTTCTTGACATTCTTTTTCCTTCCTGGGAGTATCCCCCTTGTCTTCTCTCTAACACGGCAAGAAAGACAAAAGGAAAAGGAAAATCCCTCAGGCCTTGAAGGTTCGCCTCAAGGACAGAGCAGTACAACTCAGCAGCTGCTTTGTCCGAAGGCTTGGGGGCATGCCAGGGGAAAAAGGTGGCAAGAAATCCAATGATGTGACTTGCACATCTTGTGGGCCTTGAGTACTGATGGAAACAGGGAAGCTGTGTCCCAGTCCAGGCAGGAGAAGCCCTGGACTGGGGCCTCTGCAACCTTGTTCACGGGATAAAAACCCCAAAACACCACAGCAATCCAACTCATCTAGATCATTCACAAATTCTAGATGTTTCTTTCTTGTGCAGAGAATTCTTGAAAGACTTCCTGCCAGAAAAGCTTTCTGCACACTGAGGAACTCCATCCGAATACGATTGCCATATGACATTTTCTCGGCCAAAGAGATCCAATTCATCCAAAAAAGTCAAAATCAACTCATCACTTGGAAGACAAAAATCATCAAGATGCTGAAAAATCATCACCATCAGGTGATTTTTCCTGAGATCAGGTGCCTGCAGCTCACTTGCTCTACCTACCTGTGCTCTGCAGCATCTTCTTTTGCCTCTGCTTGTTACACTGCAAGTCTACAGCAGAAATTTTTCGGAGAAAAGAGGCAATTGCCTATCAAATGTCTCTTGAGGAGAGCTCTCAACCACAGCAGGAGCAGCACCGTTTGCTGCCTTCCCTGATCAGAGACACCATACCTATTGCCCAGCCTCTTTCCCACCTAAGCCACTCACCCAGTCTGAACTTCTACAAACATTGGAGATCAAAGCTGAGCTTCACCCATTCACCTCCACTCCCTGCAATAGTAAAGCTTTCAAGTGTTCTACTTTTGGGATTAACTACCTGGATTGATTTCGTTTTTTTGAATCACCTGAGCTATTGTCGTTCATGCATACATCCAGCATTTCCCACTGCATCAAACACTGTGTAGCCCAAATGTGACTAATGGCTCCACACAGCGGAAGGCTGCACTTGAACTGAAAATTGGTCTCACAAATCCTACTCCTGTGCTACAATGGGAAAATACCAATTTCTTTTTGCAAGTACATGTTTCTAGCAAAGTTCTGTGAGAGAGAAAGAAAAAAAAACCAAAAAACACCAAAATGTCCATCTGGAATTTTACCATAACCTGGGGGTCTACTTGTGGATTCCAATCTGAATCACAGAGAATTACAACATCAGCAGTAGCCAGATTGATTCCAAGACCTCCTGCTCGTGTGCTCAAGGTGAACACAAATTTGGAGCTGTCAGGATCGTTGAATGCATTCATGGAAGCCTAACTACATGAAAAGAACGTATCAGTTGAGCCAAATGTTTTACAAGTAGTATTTGACTTCAATACAATACTTCCAATTGTAAATACCTGTCATTTGTTGTGAGGAGTTTGTCCATCCCGTCTGCAATCATCATCATTCCTCCACATACAGTCATCTTCCAAGATATCTAGGACTCTTGACATCTGACTGAAGAGAAGAAGCCCCGAGCCTGTTTGGCTAGAAAGGTTTCTTAGGCTTTCACCAAAACATAAGAGTTAACAAACTCTCTAAGTCTGCACTACTAGAAAAGGAAGGAGGGCGGTTCTGTGGACTAAGAAGAAAAGGAGTTCAAATTTCAGACCCCAAACTACAATGCAGCGGTACACAATGTGCAGCTGCTGCTCTCACGGCTATGGAACATGCTATGGAACATGTTTGCCTTCCTCTGATATGTCCCTTTGTATGGCTGCCTTTTCCCTTTGGTTTTGTGTTGTCCTCCTCAACAAAATGTTGCCAGACACAGCAGAGTAAGATGGTAACACAACTAGAAAAACATCATCAAGTAGAAAGAATAAAAATTTGCAGTAGTTGGTTTGGATTCCAGATGTCTAGAAATAAAGTCAGTTCTTCTTAGAGACTTGTCATTTTACTTACCTGCCAAGAACAACTTCAAAGAAAAATTCTGGAAACCTTCAGTAATTTATGCATACATACACAACCATTTCCAGTCTACTGGAGAAATTGAAGTCAATCCCAAAGTTTCTACTTCCCCCTATTTTCTCTTCATGTGTTTCTTGGTTTGGGGTTTTTTCCTGGGGGGGGAGGGTTTGTTGTTGTTGTTGTTGTTGTTTAGGTTTTGGGGTTTTTTGTTTGGTTGGTTTATTTGTGGGGGTTTTTTGTTTGTTTGTTTGGGGTTTTTTTGTCCTTTGGACTCAAAGGCTAAAAATGAACTCTTTTGTTGAAGATGATCATTTGATTTGAGACCAGGCCAGTATTAATTACAACACCTCTTCAATAAGCCTCATAGAAGGAAGAAAGCAGGCTCAAAAAACCACAGTAACCACTGAATTGTTTGATCCTTTGAGTTATACGGCCACAGCTCCTTGGATGATAGCTAGATCCAAAAGACAGGTTACCTTGATATTACTAAAGGCTGAGGTTTGGCTATGGTTTTGTTGATCTGCTAAGTGTCCCCATTGAAAAACTTACCTCCAACTCCTTTAGCAAAGTTCCTTCAGTAAGCATACTCCAAATCAGATGAGTTCAAATTTTATTCCAGAGTCAAAAACTCTGTGGCAAGTGAGTTCTACAGTAAAGCATTTCAGAGCTTTCACCCTACTATCAAACACCATTGAAACAACTGAGGAGCTCCCCACACGACTGAGTGTTTCTAGAATACAATGAAAAAATTCAGGTGCTGCACAAAACCACATGCAGCAAGAAAGACAAACATTTCGCAAACCACTGACATTAACCCTGCATGAGGGCTCCGAATCTGAAAGGGGCCCAAAGCGAAAATCAAAGGTAGAGCTAAAATAAAACACAATGCTATTTCAAACAGCTAATAACAATAAGAAAGAAAAACAAAAGACACGGTGAAAGGAAGTTTCTATGGTCTCAGTTAACTCAGATGAAAAAAAGGGATGAAAAAAAATCAAAACACCTCAACAAAAAAAAAGCCATAATGGACTAAGGTGGCATTATGAAAGAAACAAAAAAAATCCTGCCTAAAATGTTACCCTGGAGAAGCGGCGAAGAAAATGGGCACAGGAAAAATGCCTTCTCTTCACCTGCTTCCTTCTGGAATAGCTATATCTCCTGCAGATATGCCTGTCTGAAGTCGTAGCAAGCTCCATTTCATTCCTTTCTGCTGCACCTTATGCCCCTCAGTGCAAATGCTGCCAGGAGCTTGCTGAAGCAAAAACAAGCATTCTAAGCACATTGTGGCTGAAAAGCAGCTTTCTGGTGAAATTTGTCCAAGTTCTGAACGAACACTGCTGCGGTGTGCTTAGCTGCTGCTTTGTTCGCTGTCTGCGCACAGCCGGAGAGCAGCAGAGCTTGTCCGGAGCTAAAGCGCGCTTCAGGGCGAGAAAGCCGCGAATCGCTCTCTTCAGCCGGGCAAGGCTGCGGGCAGAGGGGGTACTGGAAGAACGCCTTCTCCTCGCCTGCTTCCTTCTGCAATAGCTATATCTCCTGCAGATATGCCTGTCTGAAGTCGTGGCAAGCTCCATTTCATTCCTTTCTGCTGCACCTTATGCCCCTCAGTGCAAATGCTGCCAGGAGCTTGCTGAAGCAAAACCAAGCATTCTAAGCACATTGTGGCTGAAAAGCAGCTTTCTGGTGAAATTTGTCCAAGTTCTGAACGAACACTGCTGCGGTGTGCTTAGCTGCTGCTTTGTTCGCTGTCTGCGCACAGCCGGAGAGCAGCAGAGCTTGTCCGGAGCTAAAGCGCGCTTCAGGGCGAGAAAGCCGCGAATCGCTCTCTTCAGCCGGGCAAGGCTGCGGGCAGAGGGGTACTGGAAGAACGCCTTCTCCTCGCCTGCTTCCTTCTGCAATAGCTATATCTCCTGCAGATATGCCTGTCTGAAGTCGTGGCAAGCTCCATTTCATTCCTTTCTGCTGCACCTTATGCCCCTCAGTGCAAATGCTGCCAGGAGCTTGCTGAAGCAAAACCAAGCATTCTAAGCACATTGTGGCTGAAAAGCAGCTTTCTGGTGAAATTTGTCCAAGTTCTGAACGAACACTGCTGCGGTGTGCTTAGCTGCTGCTTTGTTCGCTGTCTGCGCACAGCCGGAGAGCAGCAGAGCTTGTCCGGAGCTAAAGCGCGCTTCAGGGCGAGAAAGCCGCGAATCGCTCTCTTCAGCCGGGCAAGGCTGCGGGCAGAGGGGGTACTGGAAGAACGCCTTCTCCTCGCCTGCTTCCTTCTGCAATAGCTATATCTCCTGCAGATATGCCTGTCTGAAGTCGTGGCAAGCTCCATTTCATTCCTTTCTGCTGCACCTTATGCCCCTCAGTGCAAATGCTGCCAGGAGCTTGCTGAAGCAAAACCAAGCATTCTAAGCACATTGTGGCTGAAAAGCAGCTTTCTGGTGAAATTTGTCCAAGTTCTGAACGAACACTGCTGCGGTGTGCTTAGCTGCTGCTTTGTTCGCTGTCTGCGCACAGCCGGAGAGCAGCAGAGCTTGTCCGGAGCTAAAGCGCGCTTCAGGGCGAGAAAGCCGCGAATCCGCTCTCTTCAGCCGGGCAAGGCTGCGGGCAGAGGGGGTACTGGAAGAACGCCTTCTCCTCGCCTGCTTCCTTCTGCAATAGCTATATCTCCTGCAGATATGCCTGTCTGAAGTCGTGGCAAGCTCCATTTCATTCCTCTTCTGCGCACCTTATGCCCCTCAGTGCAAATGCTGCCAGGAGCTTGCTGAAGCAAAACCAAGCATTCTAAGCACATTGTGGCTGAAAAGCAGCTTTCTGGTGAAATTTGTCCAAGTTCTGAACGAACACTGCTGCGGTGTGCTTAGCTGCTGCTTTGTTCGCTGTCTGCGCACAGCCGGAGAGCAGCAGAGCTTGTCCGGAGCTAAAGCGCGCTTCAGGGCGAGAAAGCCGCGAATCGCTCTCTTCAGCCGGGCAAGGCTGCGGGCAGAGGGGGTACTGGAAGAACGCCTTCTCCTCGCCTGCTTCCTTCTGGAATAGCTATATCTCCTGCAGATATGCCTGTCTGAAGTCGTGGCAAGCTCCATTTCATTCCTTTCTGCTGCACCTTATGCCCCTCAGTGCAAATGCTGCCAGGAGCTTGCTGAAGCAAAAACAAGCATTCTAAGCACATTGTGGCTGAAAAGCAGCTTTCTGGTGAAATTTGTCCAAGTTCTGAACGAACACTGCTGCGGTGTGCTTAGCTGCTGCTTTGTTCGCTGTCTGCGCACAGCCGGAGAGCAGCAGAGCTTGTCCGGAGCTAAAGCGCGCTTCAGGGCGAGAAAGCCGCGAATCCGCTCTCTTCAGCCGGGCAAGGCTGCGGGCAGAGGGGGTACTGGAAGAACGCCTTCTCCTCGCCTGCTTCCTTCTGCAATAGCTATATCTCCTGCAGATATGCCTGTCTGAAGTCGTGGCAAGCTCCATTTCATTCCTTTCTGCTGCACCTTATGCCCCTCAGTGCAAATGCTGCCAGGAGCTTGCTGAAGCAAAAACAAGCATTCTGAGCACATTGTGGCTGAAAAGCAGCTTTCTGGTGAAATTTGTCCAAGTTCTGAACGAACACTGCTGCGGTGTGCTTAGCTGCTGCTTTGTTCGCTGTCTGCGCACAGCCGGAGAGCAGCAGAGGTTCTGCTTACGCTGGTACAGAGCAGCTGTCCTGTGCCTCCTATAGCTGGTGTGTGATGAAGGCTTTGCGCATGTCGCCCTGGCATCCATTTTGAATATTTTGAGAAAAGCTGCTTCCATAGCCGGCCATGTCCCAGACCCTCCTCTCTTGGCATGTGTGGCCTGCCAAGTGTAGTTTGGCATATCTCCTAAAGAATGAAGGGTGCACACAGGCGGGTTGCAAGAAGGGACGAGGTGTGTGGACTTGCATAAAAGACATCTCTGGAAGAACTGAATTGCGAAAATCTTCCCCACCGTGAGATGACATCGATTGACGCAGAGGCAGAGGAACGCCTTCTGGACAGGACCCTCAGAGACGCTGGATGTCTGTGGAGCCATGGTGATAGCTCTAAGACATAAGACCCGTTTTCTTACCCTTTTCTCCCTATCTTTCCCTGACTCTCTCTCTCTCTTTCTATCGCTGGCCGCTTTTATGGGCTAAATTAATAAAGTCCCTCTTTGGACTGAAATTGTTTAATTCCCTTGACTTGTTGAATTATGTGGTGCTTTTTTTTCTTTTTGCACTCCGAGATGATAGCCGGCGTCGGCTTCTAAGTGGACTGTGACGGGGCACCTGGGTGACACCAAATCCCGCCCGGCACGGCGGCGTGTTCCTGCAGCCTGGTGTGCCTTGGCATGGATGGGGAAGTGTATGCGATACAGAAGCTGCCCACTGCCTGCGTTTTTGAAAATGAAATCCAGTGCATTTCCTTTTCTCCTTGGGATGTTCCTGTTCTCCTTGGGCAAAGTGCAGTTAGGTTCCAGGGGTGTGGGGAGAGGAAAAAGCCCCCGAAACCATTTCTTGCCTGGGAAAAGATGCCCTTCTTTCCAGCGCCACTTGAGTGCTATTTCCTCCTGTCTCATCCCTTTTTCCTGGGTATGAAGACAGAGAGAATGTGGCTAAACCAACCTTTCTGTGACTTGTTGATTGGGAGTACTTGTGCATACTAGCTCAGTGTTCTATTCATGCTGTCTTTGAATGCAATTATGGATTGGAATTCCACAGGAAATTCTAGATGAATGCTAGAAGAAGGAGAATTCAGTAAGAAGTGCAAATGGACTGTGCCTGAAATGGCCCTGGTTATTTCTGAAGGAGATTGAGATGGTTGTGTAGATCCATGCGGTGTGTTGTTTGCGAGATAAATTGCATGGTCAGAGGCTAATAATCAGAGCCTCCCAATGCTTTGAGGGTGCTGGAGGGTGTTTTGATTTGAAAGTATTTGAATCTTTTTTCTGCTCTTGCACCATCAGAAATCTGCTGGATTATTAGTCTGAGAACATTCTGGTTTCTCTTGACGGTGTTTGAAAGATCTGCCAAGGTTCTGGCCAAAGGTTTCTGTCTGTTGCTAAGCTCAGCATGTTCTTGTATTTGGTGTGATTTGTGGTGGATGCCAGTTTGAATACTCAGTAGATGAAAGAATGAAGCCCCTTGTCTCTCACAAGGTTCACGGAAGAGATTCCTGTTCAAGCTGATCCAGTGGCTCTGTAGAGCTTTTCAAATGACTACACTCCGCATCAATCCAAATCGAAGTTTTAAAAGCAAGAGTCCTTTATTTATACATTCGTTTCTCTTTTTGTAAATAATGAAGAGGAAAAGGTACATCATGGTTTGTGAAAAGCAGATTTGAAAATGATTTTCTGGAAGTTGGATTGAGCCATGAAGTGACTTGCTCATCCATGCTCTCTAAATGCATGTACTAAGCCCAAGAAAGGAAGCCATTGTAGAGTGAAGTTAAAGCAACGCACACTGGAAGGCAGCGTTGACTGCCAGAATCAATCAATTCTTGTTGAGCGTGAGGGTTTCTGCAGCCCGGGCTTTGGAAAGGCCTGCATCTGTCAGATGCCCCACTCACTCAGACCTCATCAAGAAGAATGATTTGTTTTTCTCCTTCAGGAGGAACGTCCATGTGAGTATTGCTTTTGTTCGTGGCAGTGTCCAAACCATTGTTGTGCAATGTGGCAGTGTGAGTCGACACAGGCAAGGCAACGTGGAGCAACCACAAAAGCAGGGCAAAGAGTAACTTGATTTCCGTACCTCCCTGAGCTGTTCCTGTATCATGAAAGGATGTGGAATATGGAGGTAATTCTTTCTTTGCAAGCACGCTTGTTACTTTGGGATACCATCCTTCTCTCCACACTTTCATTTGAAGGGCGGCTACCACCCTCCAGCTCTTCTTTTGCAAGGCAGAAAAGCGTTACTCTAAGAAACCACCAAGTTTTCTAAAAGGAGCCAAAATAACTTACAACTGTATTTCAAATAAAAATAACATACAGATCTTTTGCATTGACCAATCAAAAAAAAAAAAAAAAAAAAAAAAAAAAAAAACAAAAAAAAAAAGAACAAAAGTGTTTCTAAGGCTTCAAAAGAGCAAAGAACTTTGAACTCTTTCCATCCTGGAGAGCCAGGTAAGGCACTTTGGCTTCCAGTCTGGGTCACTGTAAATTGTGTGTGATGCAGTGTATAAGGTCAGGCAGGGTGTTGTTTTTTTTCTCAAAGGAAGAAGGGCAGAGAGAGAGCAAACTTTGGTTGGATTCATCCAACAGGCACATGTGGCAGAGGACAGTCAATGAGCGGAGTGACTTTGCTCCAAGAGGACCGGCAAAGCCTTTTGGAATTTCAGCAGCTGCCTCCTTAGGGGGAGGATTTTTAGGGCGCCTTGCAGCCCTTCAGCCAGGCACATGGTGTTTCTTTTCTTTTGCAAGCTTGCCAAGAGATGGTGGCAATGCATCCCTTTGCCCAGAGGGTGTCACAAAACTTGGTGTTGTATGGAAAATGACACTGCAAAGGCCATGTGGGATGGCAGGTTACAGCTTCTCAGCATTCCCCACTGCTTGCAAAACAGGACAGCACAACATTTGTAAGGACTAAAGCCTACAATGAAAAGAGTAGCAGCAATTCTAGGAATTTTGCTGGCAAATCCAGGTCACAGGCCCAGCATGGAGTCAACAATTCAAGGTGCTCTCACCTGCAGCCAAGTGACTCAGCAGGTGCTGCCCTGACTGGGCACGGCTCCCCCCATGTCGCCCTCTCTCTTTGCTCCCGAAAGAAGTGCTGATGATCAGGGAAGCAAAAGTCGGGGAGCTGCAGGGCCACTTCTGCCTGGTGGCTTCAGAAACTGCAGGCAGGGTGGGAAGCGAAAGCAACACTTCCTGTTCAAACTTGAGGTCTTCTTGTCTGGTCTTTGTGGGAAAGGTCGTCTACTGGGAAAGAGGTTTCACTTCGAATCCCCCGAGGTCTCCCTGAAAAAGCCCCGAGGATCCGAAAACACGGAATGCTGCTCAGAGAGAGATGCATCAAGCAATTCCAAAGCCCGGCTTCCCTAAATTGCAAGAGAAAATATTCATTTGTCCTAGGCATAGTCTATTCGCCAGGCTCTCCCCTCCTGCTTTCTTCCCCAACAATCCCTGCACTAATGGAAATGCAGCCTTGACTTCTCACCTGGCAGCTCGCAATGCTTGGCTCCATTCAGCTTTTCCCAGGCACAGAGGAATTCAGCAGCAGGTGTCCTTGCTCAGTGCCTAGAGAGCGGGGTGAGGGCTGCAAGCAGGAAAACGATGGGGGAAAAGCAAGCAGTTAGAAGGCAGCTACTACAGCGTGCACAGTCTGGCCTAACACACACAGCCCCCGACCATGCCAGAGCCCACACCCAGAGGCATCAGTAAAACAGCCATGGAATCCAACTTTAGAACCTGAATATGCAAAGCTGCAAGGCTCACCAACAAGTTGGTCAGCAAACTAGAAAACCTTAGGCCCAGCTTGCAGCCAAAGCCACAGGTTTGTTGTTTCTTCTTTTTCAACAAACACCCCTTGTTTTTAGAACCACACTCCTTTTGACACCCACCAATCTTGTCTTGGCAGTTGCCTACAACCAGAAATGGTTCCTTATCTGGGAGGATGTTTCTGAAGAGAATCACACAGCTCTTCAGCGGGCCTTGCACGGAAGCTCCCCCCAGGTCTCCTGGATGCCAGTGTTGATGCTCTTCGATAGCTCCTTGTGATGTTCCTGCACTTTGCTGTCCTTGGATAAGAAAGGATCCTGGTTCCTGGCAGCGTTATCCGTGGCAGGCAGGTTGTCAGTGTCTCCGTTCTGGCTCTCTTTTGGCTTGTGCTGCTAGAGCTTGGAGCACGTTGTGCAGTAGTCATGCCTGGCAGTGGTGGCAGCAGCAGCACCACATTGTTCGTCTCAGTTTGGAATGAAGCTTTCGGTGCTCCGCACAAGAGAAGCAAATCCATTCGTAGCATGTGCATGCAATGGAGGCATTTCCTAAAACTTGGCTACATCCTGAAGCAATTCTTTCCAGTGTCCCAAGGAGACAATGCTTCCAATATTGAGAGGCATCAAGTGAGAGGTGAGAGAAAGTGAAAGTGGCAGAGACTTTCACATTTAATAGTATAGCAGCCTGGCCTAGAGTTTTCTGATCATCTGAAATGAGCATGACCGGGGCACTCTGGCAACAATGAGCCGAAAAACAGCAAACAGCTCTCAACCTTGTTTCACCACTGCTCGTTGACATAAGTTTGAGTCAGCTTCTCCAAGTTTCCAAGAACACACCAAGCAATGAATCCCAGCTGATGGACTGCAGCATCAGAAGAGGAGGAAATGAAGTGAAACCTAGTGAGAAGGCTCACGTGTGATGCTGCACTTCTTGCCCGACTCTGCTGTGTACGGGTCATTGCCCTGCCCTCTTTCAGCACCCATTTTTCCCATGCTTTGCTCTCTGCTCCCTGCACATAGCGTGCTCTCCAGCGTCTCTGTCTTGGCACCGCTGATGCTGCACGGAGGACTATGGGACACAGAGCACAGCACCATCCCCAACCTGATCAAGAGCCCTCTCTCCTCCAAAACACCTGCCATCCTTCCCATTCCAAAAGGCAGCACATGACCAAGACAGCTGCTCATTTTCCCTGAGAAAAAGGGAGGAGGGAACTCCAGAATTCAAGCTCTTCCATTCCTACGGCAGTTGCAATAGCTCTTCCCCCAGCTCCACGTCAGCCCCAACGCCTCTGGGCTCGAAGAAGATGTCAGAAGGGAAAGACTCCCTAGCCGTACCCACCTGCACCTACAGAGCTGCTTTCTGCACTGCTTGCTTCCAGCATGTAAAGGCCAATCTGCAGCATTTCAAGTTGCAGAAGGCACATGATGGTAGAAACTACCTCTCGAGTATCACGACAGGAGATCCAGTTCTTCGTCTCAGCCGTCTGAAGAAAGACTTAGATTTCCACATCTTTCTGACATCCCAATGCTGCATACTCACTTCAATTTCTTGCAGTCTTTCTTGTGCTGGAGGCTGAAATCATTTGGTTGGGTTTCTTGACATTCTTTTTCCTTCCTGGGAGTATCCCCCTTGTCTTCTCTCTAACACGGCAAGAAAGACAAAAGGAAAAGGAAAATCCCTCAGAGCCTTGAAGGTTCGCCTCAAGGACAGAGCAGTACAACTCAGCAGCTGCTTTGTCCGAAGGCTTGGGGGCATGCCAGGGGAAAAAAGGTGGCAAGAAATCCAATGATGTGACTTGCACATCTTGTGGGCCTTGAGTACTGATGGAAACAGGGAAGCTGTGTCCCAGTCCAGGCAGGAGAAGCCCTGGACTGGGGCCTCTGCAACCTTGTTCACGGGATAAAAACCCCAAAACACCACAGCAATCCAACTCATCTAGATCATTCACAAATTCTAGATGTTTCTTTCTTGTGCAGAGAATTCTTGAAAGACTTCCTGCCAGAAAAGCTTTCTGCACACTGAGGAACTCCATCCGAATACGATTGCCATATGACATTTTCTCGGCAAAGAGATCCAATTCATCCAAAAAAGTCAAAATCAACTCATCACTTGGAAGACAAAAATCATCAAGATGCTGAAAAATAATCACCATCAGGTGATTTTTCCTGAGATCAGGTGCCTGCAGCTCACTTGCTCTACCTACCTGTGCTCTGCATCATCTTCTTTTGCCTCTGCTTGTTACACTGCAAGTCTACAGCAGAAATTTTTCGGAGAAAAGAGGCAATTGCCTATCAAATGTCTCTTGAGGAGAGCTCTCAACCACAGCAGGAGCAGCACCGTTTGCTGCCTTCCCTGATCAGAGACACCATACCTATTGCCCAGCCTCTTTCCCACCTAAGCCACTCACCCAGTCTGAACTTCTACAAACATTGGAGATCAAAGCTGAGCTTCACCCATTCACCTCCACTCCCTGCAATAGTAAAGCTTTCAAGTGTTCTACTTTTGGGATTAACTACCTGGATTGATTTCATTTTTTTGAATCACCTGAGCTATTGTCGTTCATGCATACATCCAGCATTTCCCACTGCATCAAACACTGTGTAGCCCAAATGTGACTAATGGCTCCACACAGCGGAAGGCTGCACTTGAACTGAAAATTGGTCTCACAAATCCTACTCCCTGCGCTACAATGGGAAAATACCAATTTCTTTTTGCAAGTACATGTTTCTAGCAAAGTTCTGTGAGAGAGAAAGAAACAAAAAAACCAACCACCAAAATGTCCATCTGGAATTTTACCATAACCTGGGGGTCTACTTGTGGATTCCAATCTGAATCACAGAGAATTACAACATCAGCAGTAGCCAGATTGATTCCAAGACCTCCTGCTCGTGTGCTCAACGTGAACACAAATTTGGAGCTGTCAGGATCGTTGAATGCATTCATGGAAGCCTAACTACATGAAAAGAACGGTATCAGTTGAGCCAAATGTTTTACAAGTAGTATTTGACTTCAATACAATACTTCCAATTGTAAATACCTGTCATTTGTTGTGAGGAGTTTGTCCATCCCGTCTGCAATCATCATCATTCCTCCACATACAGTCATCTTCCAAGATATCTAGGACTCTTGACATCTGACTGAAGAGAAGAAGCCCCGAGCCTGTTTGGCTAGAAAGGTTTCTTAGGCTTTCACCAAAACATAAGAGTTAACAAACTCTCTAAGTCTGCACTACTAGAAAAGGAGGAGGAGGGCGGTTCTGTGGACTAAGAAGAAAAGGAAAGGGGTTCAAATTTCAGACCCCAAACTACAATGCAGCGGTACACAATGTGCAGCTGCTGCTCTCACGGCTATGGAACATGCTATGGAACATGTTTGCCTTCCTCTGATATGTCCCTTTGTATCGCTGCCTTTTCCCTTTGGTTTTGTGTTGTCCTCCTCAACAAAATGTTCCCGGACAGCGCGGAGGTAAGATGGTAACACAACTAGAAAAACATCATCAAGTAGAAAGAATAAAAATTTGCAGTAGTTGGTTTGGATTCCAGATGTCTAGAAATAAAGTCAGTTCTTCTTAGAGACTTGTCATTTTACTTACCTGCCAAGACCAACTTCAAAGAAAAATTCTGGGAAACCTTCAGTAATTTATGCATACATACACAACCATTTCCAGTCTACTGGAGAAATTGAAGTCAATCCCAAAGTTTCTACTTCCCCCTATTTTCTCTTCATGTGTTTCTTGTTTTGGGGCTTTTTTTGCTGGGGGGAGGGGTTGTTGTTGTTGTTGTTGTTTGGGGTTTTGGGGTTTTTTGTTTGGTTGGTTTAGTTTTATGGGGGTTTGTTTGTTTGTGTGTGGGTTTTTTTGTCCTTTGGACTCAAAGGCTAAAAATGAACTCTTTTGTTGAAGATGATAATTTGATTTGAGACCAGGCCAGTATTAATTACAACACCTCTTCAATAAGCCTCATAGAAGGGAAGAAAGCAGGCTCAAAAAACCACAGTAACCACTGAATTGTTTGATCCTTTGAGTTATACGGCCACAGCTCCTTGGATGATACCTAGATCCAAAAGACAGGTTACCTTGATATTACTAAAGGCTGAGGTTTGGCTATGGTTTTGTTGATCTGCTAAGTGTCCCCATTGAAAAACTTACCTCCAACTCCTTTAGCAAAGTTCCTTCAGTAAGCATACTCCAAATCAGATGAGTTCAAATTTTATTCCAGAGTCAAAAACTCTGTGGCAAGTGAGTTCTACAGTAAAGCATTTCAGAGCTTTCACCCTACTATCAAACACCATTGAAACAACTGAGGAGCTCCCCCACACGACTGAGTGTTTCTAGAATACAATGAAAAAATTCAGGTGCTGCACAAAACCACATCACAGCAAGAAAGACAAACATTCCGCAAACCACTGACATTAACCCTGCGTGAGGGCTCCGAATCTGAAAGGGGCCCAAAGCGAAAATCAAAGGTAGAGCTAAAATAAAACACAATGCTATTTCAAACAGCTAATAACAATAAGAAAGGAAAACAAAAGACACGGTGAAAGGAAGTTTCTATGGTCTCAATTAACTCAGATGAAAAAAGGGATGAAAAAAAAATCAAAACACCTCAACAAAAAAAAAGCCATAATGGACTAAGGTGGCATTATGAAAGAAACAAAAAAATCCTGCCCTAAAATGTTACCCTGGAGAAGCGGCGAAGAAAATGGAGTACTGGAAGAACGCCTTCTCCTCGCCTGCTTCCTTCTGGAATAGCTATATCTCCTGCAGATATGCCTGTCTGAAGTCGTGGCAAGCTCCATTTCATTCCTTTCTGCTGCACCTTATGCCCCTCAGTGCAAATGCTGCCAGGAGCTTGCTGAAGCAAAAACAAGCATTCTGAGCACATTGTGGCTGAAAAGCAGCTTTCTGGTGAAATTTGTCCAAGTTCTGAACGAACACTGCTGCGGTGTGCTTAGCTGCTGCTTTGTTCGCTGTCTGCGCACAGCCGGAGAGCAGCAGAGCTTGTCCGGAGCTAAAGCGCGCTTCAGGGCGAGAAAGCCGCGAATCGCTCTCTTCAGCCGGGCAAGGCTGCGGGCAGAGGGGGGTACTGGAAGAACGCCTTCTCCTCGCCTGCTTCCTTCTGGAATAGCTATATCTCCTGCAGATATGCCTGTCTGAAGTCGTGGCAAGCTCCATTTCATTCCTTTCTGCTGCACCTTATGCCCCTCAGTGCAAATGCTGCCAGGAGCTTGCTGAAGCAAAAACAAGCATTCTGAGCACATTGTGGCTGAAAAGCAGCTTTCTGGTGAAATTTGTCCAAGTTCTGAACGAACACTGCTGCGGTGTGCTTAGCTGCTGCTTTGTTCGCTGTCTGCGCACAGCCGGAGAGCAGCAGAGCTTGTCCGGAGCTAAAGCGCGCTTCAGGGCGAGAAAGCCGCGAATCGCTCTCTTCAGCCGGGCAAGGCTGCGGGCAGAGGGGGGTACTGGAAGAACGCCTTCTCCTCGCCTGCTTCCTTCTGGAATAGCTATATCTCCTGCAGATATGCCTGTCTGAAGTCGTGGCAAGCTCCATTTCATTCCTTTCTGCTGCACCTTATGCCCCTCAGTGCAAATGCTGCCAGGAGCTTGCTGAAGCAAAAACAAGCATTCTGAGCACATTGTGGCTGAAAAGCAGCTTTCTGGTGAAATTTGTCCAAGTTCTGAACGAACACTGCTGCGGTGTGCTTAGCTGCTGCTTTGTTCGCTGTCTGCGCACAGCCGGAGAGCAGCAGAGCTTGTCCGGAGCTAAAGCGCGCTTCAGGGCGAGAAAGCCGGGATCCGCTCTCTTCAGCCGGGCAAGGCTGCGGGAGAGGGGGTACTGGAAGAACGCCTTCTCCTCGCCTGCTTCCTTCTGGAATAGCTATATCTCCTGCAGATATGCCTGTCTGAAGTCGTGGCAAGCTCCATTTCATTCCTTTCTGCTGCACCTTATGCCCCTCAGTGCAAATGCTGCCAGGAGCTTGCTGAAGCAAAAACAAGCATTCTGAGCACATTGTGGCTGAAAAGCAGCTTTCTGGTGAAATTTGTCCAAGTTCTGAACGAACACTGCTGCGGTGTGCTTAGCTGCTGCTTTGTTCGCTGTCTGCGCACAGCCGGAGAGCAGCAGAGCTTGTCCGGAGCTAAAGCGCTTCAGGGCGAGAAAGCCGGGATCCGCTCTCTTCAGCCGGGCAAGGCTGCGGGCAGAGGGGGGTACTGGAAGAACGCCTTCTCCTCGCCTGCTTCCTTCTGGAATAGCTATATCTCCTGCAGATATGCCTGTCTGAAGTCGTGGCAAGCTCCATTTCATTCCTTTCTGCTGCACCTTATGCCCCTCAGTGCAAATGCTGCCAGGAGCTTGCTGAAGCAAAAACAAGCATTCTGAGCACATTGTGGCTGAAAAGCAGCTTTCTGGTGAAATTTGTCCAAGTTCTGAACGAACACTGCTGCGGTGTGCTTAGCTGCTGCTTTGTTCGCTGTCTGCGCACAGCCGGAGAGCAGCAGAGCTTGTCCCGGAGCTAAAGAGCGCTTCAGGGCGAGAAAGCCGGGATCATCGCTCTCTTCAGCCGGGCAAGGCTGCGGGGCAGAGGGGGGTACTGGAAGAACGCCTTCTCCTCGCCTGCTTCCTTCTGGAATAGCTATATCTCCTGCAGATATGCCTGTCTGAAGTCGTGGCAAGCTCCATTTCATTCCTTTCTGCTGCACCTTATGCCCCTCAGTGCAAATGCTGCCAGGAGCTTGCTGAAGCAAAAACAAGCATTCTGAGCACATTGTGGCTGAAAAGCAGCTTTCTGGTGAAATTTGTCCAAGTTCTGAACGAACACTGCTGCGGTGTGCTTAGCTGCTGCTTTGTTCGCTGTCTGCGCACAGCCGGAGAGCAGCAGAGCTTGTCCGGAGCTAAAGCGCGCTTCAGGGCGAGAAAGCCGCGATCCCTGCTCTTCAGCCGGGCAAGGCTGCGGGCAGAGGGGGGTACTGGAAGAACGCCTTCTCCTCGCCTGCTTCCTTCTGGAATAGCTATATCTCCTGCAGATATGCCTGTCTGAAGTCGTGGCAAGCTCCATTTCATTCCTTTCTGCTGCACCTTATGCCCCTCAGTGCAAATGCTGCCAGGAGCTTGCTGAAGCAAAAACAAGCATTCTGAGCACATTGTGGCTGAAAAGCAGCTTTCTGGTGAAATTTGTCCAAGTTCTGAACGAACACTGCTGCGGTGTGCTTAGCTGCTGCTTTGTTCGCTGTCTGCGCACAGCCGGAGAGCAGCAGAGCTTGTCCGGAGCTAAAGCGCGCTTCAGGGCGAAAGCCGAGAAATCCGCATCTCTTCAGCCGGGCAAGGCTGCGGGCAGAGGGGGGTACTGGAAGAACGCCTTCTCCTCGCCTGCTTCCTTCTGGAATAGCTATATCTCCTGCAGATATGCCTGTCTGAAGTCGTGGCAAGCTCCATTTCATTCCTTTCTGCTGCACCTTATGCCCCTCAGTGCAAATGCTGCCAGGAGCTTGCTGAAGCAAAAACAAGCATTCTGAGCACATTGTGGCTGAAAAGCAGCTTTCTGGTGAAATTTGTCCAAGTTCTGAACGAACACTGCTGCGGTGTGCTTAGCTGCTGCTTTGTTCGCTGTCTGCGCACAGCCGGAGAGCAGCAGAGCTTGTCCGGAGCTAAAGCGCGCTTCAGGGCGAGAAAGCCGCGATCCGCTCTCTTCAGCCGGGCAAGGCTGCGGGCAGAGGGGGGTACTGGAAGAACGCCTTCTCCTCGCCTGCTTCCTTCTGGAATAGCTATATCTCCTGCAGATATGCCTGTCTGAAGTCGTGGCAAGCTCCATTTCATTCCTTTCTGCTGCACCTTATGCCCCTCAGTGCAAATGCTGCCAGGAGCTTGCTGAAGCAAAACAAGCATTCTAAGCACATTGTGGCTGAAAAGCAGCTTTCTGGTGAAATTTGTCCAAGTTCTGAACGAACACTGCTGCGGTGTGCTTAGCTGCTGCTTTGTTCGCTGTCTGCGCACAGCCGGAGAGCAGCAGAGCTTGTCCGGAGCTAAAGCGCGCTTCAGGGCGAGAAAGCCGCGAATCCGCTCTCTTCAGCCGGGCAAGGCTGCGAGGCAGAAGGGGGGTACAGGAAGAACGCCTTCTCCTCGCCTGCTTCCTTCTGGAATAGCTATATCTCCTGCAGATATGCCTGTCTGAAGTCGTGGCAAGCTCCATTTCATTCCTTTCTGCTGCACCTTATGCCCCTCAGTGCAAATGCTGCCAGGAGCTTGCTGAAGCAAAACCAAGCATTCTAAGCACATTGTGGCTGAAAAGCAGCTTTCTGGTGAAATTTGTCCAAGTTCTGAACGAACACTGCTGCGGTGTGCTTAGCTGCTGCTTTGTTCGCTGTCTGCGCACAGCCGGAGAGCAGCAGAGCTTGTCCGGAGCTAAAGCGCTTCAGGGCGAGAAAGCCGCGATCCGCTCTCTTCAGCCGGGCAAGGCTGCGGGCAGAGGGGGGACTATGGAAGAACGCCTTCTCCTCGCCTGCTTCCTTCTGGAATAGCTATATCTCCTGCAGATATGCCTGTCTGAAGTCGTGGCAAGCTCCATTTCATTCCTTTCTGCTGCACCTTATGCCCCTCAGTGCAAATGCTGCCAGGAGCTTGCTGAAGCAAAAACAAGCATTCTGAGCACATTGTGGCTGAAAAGCAGCTTTCTGGTGAAATTTGTCCAAGTTCTGAACGAACACTGCTGCGGTGTGCTTAGCTGCTGCTTTGTTCGCTGTCTGCGCACAGCCGGAGAGCAGCAGAGCTTGTCCGGAGCTAAAGCGCGCTTCAGGGCGAGAAAGCCGGGAATCCGCTCTCTTCAGCCGGGCAAGGCTGCGGGCAGAGGGGGGTACTGGAAGAACGCCTTCTCCTCGCCTGCTTCCTTCTGGAATAGCTATATCTCCTGCAGATATGCCTGTCTGAAGTCGTGGCAAGCTCCATTTCATTCCTTTCTGCTGCACCTTATGCCCCTCAGTGCAAATGCTGCCAGGAGCTTGCTGAAGCAAAAACAAGCATTCTGAGCACATTGTGGCTGAAAAGCAGCTTTCTGGTGAAATTTGTCCAAGTTCTGAACGAACACTGCTGCGGTGTGCTTAGCTGCTGCTTTGTTCGGCTGTCTGCGCACAGCCGGAGAGCAGCAGAGTTCTGCTTACGCTGGTACAGAGCAGCTGTTCCTGTGCCCTCCTATAGCTGGTGTGTGATGAAGGCTTTGCATGTCGCCCTGGCATCCATTTTGAATATTTTGAAAAAGGGATATCCAATACCTGTAGCCGTTATGTCCCAGACCCTCCTCTCTTGGCATGTGTGGCCTGCCAAGTGTAGTTTGGCATATCTCCTAAAGAATGAAGGGTGCACACAGGCGGGTTGCAAGAAGGGACGAGGTGTGTGGGGCTTGCATAAAAGATATCTCGGAAAAAACGGAATGCGAAAAACATCTCTACCGAGAGAGACACGATTGAGGCAGAGGGAGCGACGCCTTCTGGACAGGACCCTCAGAGACGCTGGATGTCTGTGGAGCCATGGTGATAGCTCTAAGACATAAGACCCGTTTTCTTCCCTTTTCTCCCTATCTTTCCCTGACTCTCTCTCTCTCTGTCTATCGCTGGCCGCTTTATGGGCTAAAATAAAAAAGCCCTCCCTCTTTTGGACTGAAATTGGATTCCCTTGACTTGTTGAATTATGTGGTGCTTTTTTTTTTTTTTTTTTTTGCACTCCGAGATGATAGCCGGCGTCGGCTTCTAAGTGGACGCGTGGCGGGCACCTGGGTGACACCAAATCCCGCCCGGCAGCGTGTTCCTGCACTGCTGGGGCCTTGGCATGGATGGGGGAAGTGTATGAGATACAGAAGCTCCCACTGCCTGCGTTTTTGAAAATCCAGTGCATTTCCTTTCCTCCTTGGGATGTTCCTGCTCTCCCTTGGGCAAAGTGCAGTTAGGTTCCAGGGGTGTGGGGGGGGGGAAAAGCCCGAAACCATTTCTTGCCTGGGAAAAGATGCCCTTCTTTCCAGCGCCACTTGAGTGCCATTTCCTCCTGTCTCATCCCTTTTTCCTGGGTATGAAGACAGAGAGAATGCGGCTAAACCAACCTTTCTGTGACTTGTTGATTGGGAGTACTTGTGCATACTAGCTCAGTGTTCTATTCATGCTGTCTTTGAATGCAATTATGGATTGGAATTCCACAGGAAATTCTAGATGAATGCTAGAAGAAGGAGAATTCAGTAAGAAGTGCAAATGGACTGTGCCTGAAATGGCCCTGGTTATTTTTGGAAGGAGATTGAGATGGTTGTGTAGATCCATGCGGTGTGTTGTTTAAACAGATAAATTGCATGGTCAGAGGCTGATCAAGAGCCTCCCAATGCTTTGAGGGTGCTGGAGGGTGTTTTGATTTGAAAGTATTTGAATCTTTTTTTTGCTCCTGCACCATCAGAAATCTGCTGGATTATTAGTCTGAGAACATTCTGGTTTCTCTTGACGGTGTTTGAAGATCTGCCAAGGTTCCGGCCACAGGTTTCTGTCTGTTGCTAAGCTCAGCATGTTCTTGTATTTGGTGTGATTTGTGGTGGATGCCAGTTTGAATACTCAGTAGATGAAAGAATGGAAGCCCCTTGTCTCTAACAAGGTTCACGGAAGAGATTCCTGTTCAAGCTGATCCAGTGGCTCTGTAGAGCTTTTCAAAATGACTTCCACCTCGCATCAATCCAAAACCGAAGTTTTAAAACAGGAAGAGTCCTTTATTTTATACATTCGCTTCTCTTTTTGTAAATAATGAAGAGGAAAAGTTACATCAAGTGGTTTGTGAAAAGCAGATTTGCAAATGATTTTCTGGAAGTTGGATTGAGCCATGAAGTGACTTGCTCATCCATGCTCTCTAAATCATGCATGTACTTAAGCCCAAGACATGGAAGCCATTGTAGAGTGAAGTTGAAAGCAACGCACACTGGAAGGCAGCGTTGACTGCCAGAATCAATCCAATTCTTGTTGAGCGTGAGGGTTTCTGCAGCCCCGGGCTTTGGAAAGGCCTGCATCTGTCAGATGCCCCACTCACTCAGACCTCATCAAGAAGAATGATTTGTTTTTCTCCTTCAGGAGGAACGTCCATGTGAGTATTGCTTTTGTTCGTGGCAGTGTCCAAACCATTGTTGTGCAATGTGGCAGTGTGAGCCTATCGAGGCAAGGCAAGTGGAAACCACGAAAAACCACAACAGGGCAAAGAAACTTGATTTCCTACACTACTGAGCTGTTCCTCATCATCGAAAGGATGTGAATATGGAGGGTCATTCTTTTTTCTTTGCAAACAGCTACTTTGCTGGGAACACCATCCTTCTCCCCTCCACACTTTCATGAAGGGAGGCTTACCACCCTCCAGCTCTTTCTTTTGCAAGGCAGAAAGCGTTACTCTAAGAAACACCCAAGGATTTTCACAAAGGAGCCAAAATAACTTACAACTGTATTTCAAATAAAAATAACATACCAGATCTTGCATTGACCAATCAAAAAAAAAAAAAAAAAAAGAACAAAGTGTTTCTAAGGCTTCAAAAGAGCAAGAAACTTTGAACTCTTTACATCCTGGAGAGCCGGGTAATGCACTTTAGCTTCCAGTCTGGTCACCGTAAATTGTGTGTGATGCAGTGTATAAGGTCAGGAAGGAGAGAGAAAACATTTGGTTGGATTCATCCAACAGGCACATGTGGCAGAGGACAGTCAATGAGTGGAGTGACTTTGCTCCAAGAGGAGCGGCAAAAGCCTTTTGAATTTCCAGCAGCTGCCTCTCCTTAGGGGAGGTTTTTTAGGAGCCTTGCAGCCCTTCAGCCAGGCACATGGTGTTTCTTTTCTTTTGCAAGCTTGCCAAGAGATGAGTGGCGGTAATGCATCCCTTTGCCCAGAGGGTGTCACAAAACTTGGTGTTGTATGGAAAATGACACTGCAAAGGCCATGTGGGATGGCAGGTTACAGCTTCTCAGCATTCCCCACTGCTTGCAAAACAGGACAGCACAACATTTGTAAGGACTAAAGCCTACAATGAAAAGAGTAGCAGCAATTCTAGGAATTTTGCTGGCAAATCTCAGGTCACAGGCCCAGCATGGAGTCAACAATTCATGCTGCTCACCTGCAGCCAAGTGACTCAGCAGGTGCTGCCCTGACTGGGGCACGTCTCCCCCATGTCGCCTCTCTCTTTGCTCCCGAAAGAAGTGCTGATGATCAGGGAAGCAAAAGTCGGGCAGCTGCAGGGGCCACTTCAGCCTGGTGGCTTCAGAAGGACTGCAGGCAGGGCTGCAAAAAAAGGAACACTTCCCTGTTCAAACTTGAGGTCTTCTTGTCTGTCTTCTTGTGGGAAAGGTGTCACTGGGAAAGGTTCTTCTCTTCTCATCCCCCGAGGTTCCCTGAAAAGCACGGAGAGAGATGCTGCTCTCAGGAGAGAGATGCATCCAAGCAATTCCAAAGCCCGGCTTGGCAAATCAAGAGATCAGAAAATATTCATTTGTCCCTAGGCATAGTCTATTCGCCAGGCTCTCCTCCTTGCTTTCTTCACCCAACAATCCCTGCTACTAATGGAAATGCAGCCTTGACTTCTCACCTGGCAGCTGGCTATTCTTGGCTCCATTCAGCTTTTCCCAGGCACAGAGGAATTCAGCAGCACGGGTGTCCTTGCTCAGTGCCTAGGAGAGGGTGAGGGTGGGGGCTGCAAGCAGGAAAACGATGGGGGGAAAAGCAAGCAGTTAGAAGGCAGGCTACTACAGCGTGCACAGTCTGGCCTAACACACACAGCCCCCGACCATGCAAGAGCCCACACCCAGAGGCATCAGTAAAACAGCCATGGAATCCAACTTTAGAACCTGAATATGCAAAGAGGCACAAGGGCTCTGACTCAACAAGTTGGTCAGCAAACTAGAAACCTTAGGCCCAGCTTTTGTGCCAAAGCCACCAGGTTTGTTGTTTCTTCTTTTCTCAACAAACACCCCTTGTTTTTAGAACCACACTCCTTTTGACACCCACCAATCTTGTCTTGGCAGTTGCCTACAACCAGAAATGGTTTCCCTTATCTGGGAGGGGGATGTTCCTGAAGAGAATCACACAGCTCTTCAGCGGGCCTTCCTACGGAAGCTCCCCCCAGGGTCCTCCTGGATGCCAGTGTTGATGCTCTTCGATAAGCTCCTTGTGATGTTCCTGCACTTTGCTGTCCTTGGATAAGAAAGGATCCTGGTTCCTCGGCGCGTTATCCGTGGCAGGCAGGTTGTCCAGTGTCTCGTTCTGGCTCTCTTTGGCTTGTGGTTTAGAGCTTGGAGCACGTTGTGCAGTAGTCATGCCTGGCGTGGTGGGCAGCACCGCATTGTTCGTCTCAGTTTGGAATGAAGCTTTCGGGTGCTCACGCACAAGAGAAGCAAACGATTCGTAGCATGTGCATGCAATGGAGGCATTTCCTAAAACTTGGCTGCATCCTGAAGCAATTCTTTCCAGTGTCCTGCATGAGACAATGCTTCCAATATTGAGAGGCATCAAGTGAGAGGTGAGAGAAAGTGAAAGTGGCAGAGACTTTCCCATTTAATAGTAGAGCGTCCTAGGAGTTTTCTGATCATCTGAAATGAGCATGACCGGGCACTCTGGCAACAATGAGCTCGAAGCTAAACAGCCTCTCAACCTTGTTTCACCACTGCTCGTTGGACATAAGTTTGAGTCAGCTTCTCCAAGTTTCCAAGTAACACACAACCAAGCGATGAATCCCAGCTGACGGACTGCAGCATCAGAAGAGGAGGAAATGAAGTGAAAACCTAGTGAGAAGGCTCACGTGTGATGCTGCACTTTGCCCGACTCTGCTGTGTTAACGGGTCATTGCCCTGCCCCTTCCAGCACCCATTTTTCCCATGCTTTGCTCTCTGCTCACTCTGCACATAGCGTGCTCTCCAGCGTCTCTCTGGCTTGGCACCGCT
>JAKEPQ010000829.1:0-127588 GCA_024500445.1 Entomyzon cyanotis | reverse complement strand
TGCTTGGCCTCTGGGGGGTTTGTCTGTTTGCATGTTTATCTGCTTGCTAAGATGCCCTCTTCCTCTTCCTGAAACTGCTCAGCCCCATGCCTTGTTTCGTTTAAGTATCTTCATAGCTAATGGTGGGAAAGAGGTAACAATGGCAGAATTAGCAGAAACAAAACTGAGACTGCAGGGGAGTTAATTACCAAAAAACAACCCAAGCAAACAAAACTAAGTAACAGCATTTCAGTCGCTGGACAATACAAGTTTGGTGAGCTGCTGACTGCAGCTCTGCTCTGTGCCAAAATACTTACAATTCTCTCCTTGTTTGTTAGCTCTGTCTTTGGCTTTCCTGTGCCAGTTCAGATCCATTAAGACCATATATTTTAACAATGATGACTTTACAGTTAAATATACAATGCATGAATTCATGGTGGTCAAACCCAAATGCACTCTCAAAATGCTAACACTTGGGGAAATAGTCCAGAGGGGGGTTTTGTCATAATATTTATTATAGCAATACCACAGATTCTGTTAGCAAAACCACTGCTGTGTCAGCAAGTTCTGGAAAAAATAATAAAAGGAACTATAAATAAAATACATAAATTTAATTAAAGATTAAATCTTTGAGAGAAACCCCTTCTTAAAAGGGACTAGAAGTTTTGTGATTTTATCTTTGTGATATATCTTGTTTTTCTCTCCAATTTTTTTTTTTTTTTTAAATCTTGCTGCTTCTTTAGAAACAGTAATTATTCAAAAGATGAAGGCTTAAAAAATCACTGGCTATGAAGCTATTCATCTAATAAGTAACCTAATGCCTGCTACAGTAATTGTACAAAAACATACCACAGAGGCAATCAGGTCAAAAAATTGAATCTCCTATATTTTTGGTTGTTACTTTAAAACAGATTTTCTTTATATTTTTAAGGCAAGACAACCTGTTATTCTTGACATACACAAAGTATAAAATTTAACAAACAAACCAGAAACATTTGAATACAGATTATTGCTTTAATATTACTGCTTATACTTTTGAGATGTTCCCTACATTCCAGGTCTGTCTTGCTTCAGCATTTATGTTTTGAGATAATTCCATTCTTTCCTGCAAGTTACTACAGAGACAAGTTACTGTACATGATCAAAGCTGTTGTTCTTACAGATATCTTCAAATAACATTGTACACCTTGCAGATATATGACATAAAACTTTCAGGACACTGTCATCCAATTTGAAATGCTTGTTTTTCAGAAGACAGCTTGCACTGCAGGCAGTGGACATACAGAATATCTGGTGTCTCAGAACAGAATGTTCCAGGAATCCAAGGTGGCTACAGATTGGGTTTCTCATCTAAGGCAGGTGACATGCACTGTCCTTCAGAGATGCCTCTCTATGCACTGAGGCTGTAGAGAGCACAGATGGATTCAGGGACAGCCAAGGTAGTCCTACTTTTCAGTTAAAAATAAAGGAAAAAAGAAAAAGAGGGTTGTTTATATTCTGATCCCAGTGTAAGGAAAGCAGTCAGGAGCAGGCTGAGAGAGAGGTGTGTATGCACATTTGTGACACCAGCCCACTAAAGAATGATGACATTGCTGTGGGGAATCTGAATCTGAGATTACCAGCTCCCAAATAGTAGGCATTCCATATTCATGTTCTCATGTCCATGCAGAAGTTAATGAACTACTCTGGATCCTCAAAGCATCTAAAAATACCCCAGAGATTTCAAAAGGGTATTAACTCACTAAGACTAGTTGGTAGAGAAGTGCTAGCAGCAGAAAGTGAACCAGATCATTTCATTGCTCACCTTCAGGGAGATGAGTAGGTAATGCAAAAAGCCTGGGAAGTTATTGTCTCCTATTTCTCTTCAATTGTGTGGAGAGCTAGGGCCCAGAAGGAACACTGTGAATCTGGAATTGTAGCTTTTGTTTTCAGGGGTGAAGCCTAGCTCCCTCTCTCATGCCTTTGATTTAAACAGGCCAGCAGGAGTTCTCTAGTCATGGAACACAAGAGTTTGATAGGTGACAACAGCTTGAGAAGAATTTGGCATGAGTCACTTTGCAGTGTAACTGGGGCAAGGCTAAAGCTTAGACTTAGCGGGGTGAGCATGACACATGTGAAAAATCTCACAGGTGTGAAAGAAGGCCATCAACTTTAGGAGCTTTTGAAAACCTGACACATACAGGCAACAAATGTGTTATAGAAATGCCAGATCTCTGATGGGCATCTGGTTGCCTAGAACAGTCTAAAATGTCTGGGAGATGAATCCCAGCTATGAATCTTGGGAGTGTGAATCCCAATCTTGTCATTCTAAATAAAAGACCAATTAGCTCCTGAAAGGCCTATCTTGTTAAGTTTTGTGGGTTTATATAACAAATAAATAGAAGACTTTAACATGGGAGGGCTTATAGCGTTATTAATAGGATAATAATACAATAAAATGAGTAATGTGTTAATATGTTAGTTTGAAGTATGCACAGACAAGGTAATAAAATTGTTTAAGTAGCCAATGTCCTTAAAAGATATTAGTGCAATCAGATTTTTGAGATCATTGATTTTGAGGCAGAAGGTCAAGATTTTATGCTAATGCATTATGTTAATTTAAAAGTTAAATTTACCAACTGACCGATAAAATAAGGTGTCTTCAGTATATTATGGACCGCAAAATGTTATATTGCTAAGAAAAAGTATTGGCCTCAAAAAATTGCCTTTAGGAGCCAACTGAATGTTTGTAGGACAAGGAAGGAACTGAACACAGTTTTCCCAAAATAAATTTTCTGATACCTGCCACTTCCCTAGGTCCTGTCAAATCAAGGCAATTTTAAATATGATGAGAAACTGAAAAGTTAATATAATTGCTTGATTTTCTCAACAGAATGGGAAATTGCATCTCCTTTCTTTCTCCTGTTGAAGTACACAGAACTTGCTCTAATGATGTAATAATCTCCCTTGGAAATTTTAAAGAGGTATGCAGGTATTTAATAGATGTGTTGTTCATTGTTTTCCGCTTAGCAGTCAACTGATCCTGTTCTCATTTAGCAAGAGAACATATCTTGCAGGATATGTGTTGATGCTAGTCACTGCACTATGGCCAGGAGCAGCTGTGTCCGAGCTTGCCTGAAATTAGTCAGTTCAGGAGCTGGCAGCAGTTTGCCAGTAACAGTGTAGAGTTCAGCACTAGCAAACAGCCCAGCCATTTGCCCTGCGGGAATGTTTACCACGTAAGATTTAGGCTGTCACAGCTTTTGGTGTTGGAGCTAGTTAGCTGAAAATGAAGCACTGCAGCTGTACTGTACCGGTGTTATTAGACATCTGTCCTGGTAAGAGGAAGTCCCTCTCATCCTTTAACAAGTACAGAAATTGCATTAGTTCTGTGGAGAACTTCCACTTGGGGAAAAAAGATCCTGTAAGGTCTTACTCTGGTAATTGAGGAAGAGATGAGAAAAATATCCCATGTCAAAGGCTGCAGCAGGGGATGCAGGTTGTCTCTCTTCTAATACATCCCCTTTTGTGGTGTTCCCACAGACTAAACTCCCACCTACACAGACCTGGCAATCACTGTCACTGCCCCATGCCTGCTGTGCATGACTTGGTTCCCCTCCCTCCCACAGACCTCTCCAGCACCTGCCACTCTCTCCAGTCAGCTCCACCTCTCAGCAGAGAGCATTAAGGATCAGGCAAATGCAGCCTGATCCTTCAGACTCTTGCCCAGAGGAAGTAGCATTTGTTTTACAACTATCAAGTCACATATCTTTGGTATCACTCTGATGTATAAACACATCATCCTTCCTGAGATATGTAGAGCACTGACCCCGTTCATGCTTTCCCCTCCAATGTCTTGACCTTCCACTGTGTTTGCTATGCTATTCAATCCATAAATATTGTCTTTGTTTCTCTCACCAGAGCAACAACACATCTTTGTCTCTGGCTAGGCTTTGCACAGGACCAGCATGTATCACCATGCTTTTTTCTGAGCCTGGGCTGGCAAGCACAGCATGAGAGTACCCCTCACATGTGTTAGGGGGAGCACCAGCAGGTGCTGGAGCAGGCTGACAAAATGCAGAAAAGCAACTGAGCATGCACAGCAGCCAGAGCTGAGGTGCTACAGGGACTGTTAATATCATTAACACTTTGGTAAGCTGCTCTAAAGGCAGGCTGCAGCGGAAGGAGATGTTTGAAAAGCATAATTTTGGCTCACAGACCTGAATAACTTATTATATTAGATGCCTGCACCTGAGCTTTAAAAGAAAAACTACTTCCAAAATCTTAGATTTCTTAGTGCCCACTGCTCTGGGTTTTGATGTTTGTATTCTGCCTAACAGGAATAGAAATATTAACCATAGATTATGAAAAAAAATACTACAATATAGGCCCTAATAAGATCATGTATTCTCCTATGCACAGAGGGATTTTGAGTAGGACTACTTGCATCATTACTGACAGATGATTTGTCCAACCAAGACCTCTAAGGATGTGAGCACTATAACTTCAGACAATCCCTCTACTGTTTTGGTTTGGGGTTTTTTCAACCTGATGGCTAACCTGGATTGGTCTTGTTGAAGTTTGGTACTTCTCCCATGTATAGTGAAGTGTTTAGCATTTTGGATCTGATTTGCTTTCATTTTTTATCAGCAAAACCAAAATACCAGATGAGCTTTTTAAAAGTAGCAAATGCCTTTACATTCCCCATTTATCAGATCTTTGGGAAAAAGAGAAAACACCTTTGGCAGCATATAGGAGGTTTTAAATTCTCTCCAAAAAAACCGCTGCACCTTTTGTAGTAGCAAAACAGAAATGCTAGATGCCACAACTGATTTACCTTCTTCTTTCTAGTCAAATGAGCTGCTGAAAAAGTGCAGATGTGGGTGTTTAGGGGAAGAAGTAAAGAGTTGGTTGAGATAAGCACAGTATTTTTTAACATGTTCAAACTCACACAGTGGACTGAACTCCACAATTTTCTATTGTGTAGAAAGACAAGTTGAGGAAACTCAGCTAACTTCTGTTAAAGTTAGGAAATATCTCTCTACTGCTATTAAATGGTATCAGGGATGCATCGTGTTATCAGACATGGGATGGATTCCACTCAATACAATTAAATATTTACCTTTCTTTTCACCCTCATCGTGAATAGAGCTCTCTGCCATGCTGAAATGGCAAGGTTATAAACACACAATAACAGAACATCGTGAGACACCTGTATCTATCAAAGAAATAGCACAGAAATCAATAGCACAGAGGAGGAGGATCCTGGGAATTCTCTGAGTGGATGCGGAAAATAGATACTTGCAGGTATGCCAACATCCTTGTGTCTGTTCTGTGACTGATTGTTTCAGCACAGCTAAAGTGTTCACTTTATTGCTTTTTCTCCTATAACTATAATATAAACAACTCTCAGGAGGTCTTGTACTTGTTTCACTTAAATATTTGGCTTTTTGTCTATTAGAAAATACATTTCCTACCTATTTTATTATCCTCCTGAAGTCACTTGGTTTTCGTAACTGAGTAATGTGTCTGTTCTGCAGGAGATATAAACTCTTTCCTATCCAAGTCATTAACATTAACCAAATATACTGATTGCCCAGGTAGGGAAAAGTATAGCACAATGCATTTGAGAAAGCAAACCAAATATTTGTGACTTATGTCATTCCTAAAACAAAAATACAGTTAAGACTGAAGCAATGAGAAACTGCCACTGAACTTTAGTACAGTCAGAGCACAATAGTCCTGTGAGCAATTAGGCAGAATTAAGTTCTCACTACTACTAAAATGTGTAAAAATAAAAATATCCTCTGTTTTATTACTCTAAAATTGAAAAAGCCACACAAATTTTCTACAGAGGTGATGTGGTAAAACTGTTAAATTGGATCAACTCAATTAAAAAATAATAAAAGGTTCTGCTCAATCTGGAATTTTAAGATTTACCTTTTCTTTTTTACATTAACTGAAAAAAATCAAAGAAATACCATTTTGCCCCAAAGCACTGAACTTCTTCATTTAAAAGAAATATTAAAAAAAAGAGTCAGGGACTGTTTCAGAATTGCTTTTTGTTTAGGTGAGGACAGTAAATTAATTTCCTCAAGAGCAGCTTCACTAAAGCTAATTGGCAATTTCCAAAAGTGAAATTCATTCTCAGTTAGCCATATTCCAGAGGTATAAGAATCACAGACCCAACCCTGAACTCTGCCAGGCACCACAAAAGAACCACTCAAAGGCAGCGTAGGCAAACAAAGCAGGTTAAGCATGACTAACTGAAAATGAGAGAAGAGAGGGATGCCAGCCTGGTGAACAAGGACAAGAATTAGGTTAGCTGTTAAATCCAAAAAGCAGCCACCATTTGGGGTTTTCACTTCTACACTTTTCTGTTGCAAATCCTATTTATTTAAAATACTTGTGTAACCCCTCACCCCACTTCATGTAAGCAGTTTTGCAAAAGGATCCTTACTACTGAACTACAGTAACAAAAGGAAAACCTAAGCAAAATACTTTTTTAAAATGTCAGTCACAGGAGAGTAGTAAATATGCTTGTACCAAAAGGATTGCCATTAATTTTAATGATGTCTTCTCATGTGGAACATTTACAGGTTTCAGTCCAATGGCTAAAGTGTTGCATGTACCACTGTTGGTAATAACAATAAATTTCTTCTTTAATGTTGTTGTATTATAAAGTAATTGTTGGTGCATTTGATGTGGAAGCAATAGGTCTGGAGTTTATTTGCTTACATCACCCAAAACCTGTTCGAGTCTTGCTGGCTCCCTGGACAGGTGTAGCTATCCACATCAGCTGCTGGACCTGGTGGGATGTATCCAGGGTTTTGGGCACATTTGATTCCTCTGCTCCCACAATTCATTGACAATCAGGTGAACTGGGAATAAGGCTGGATGTTTTATCACTGGATCATTCAGTCATATTCCATGTAATCTGTAATTCCTCTTTTCTGTGAACCAATATAATTTTAGACCGATTGCTCAGGGGATAGGAATGATGAAAGAAGTTTTGTGTTATTCAGTGAAGAGTTCAAGAACTAAGAGAATGTTGTATTGATGCTCTGAAATACAGCAACCCACTAAAACCAAAATATTATCTGTCTGCCCTTGTCTTCTGACTCTTCAAACAAAATAGCACATAACTGGTAACCAAACAGAACGACACAGATCTCCTTTTGTAGGGAGACCAAAATGTCTTTGAGGCTTTACTTCATCAGAAAGATACTGTGTTGTCATCCAAGCTTGATTACAGCCTTCCATGTTAAAACCAGAGCTGAATCCTATTCCCAGACATGGTCTGAGAAGTTATGGATCTTTTGATAGGCAAATCTATCAAAAGATAGATTTGCATGCATCTGTGTCTGGTAAATAAAATTTCTTCTACGCACTTTCTCTTTGTTTCTGTTTGATAAAAGGAGCATCTTGTGAGAAGTTACAGGCCCTAGAAGAATATTTAGCAGTGTTCAGACAGGTCAGGAAACAGGTAGCTACTGGGCTTGGGCAGCAAGGGGGACCATGCTTGGAAGTCCAAGGTGACAAAGGCCTATTATCTCTTTTCTTCTTATTATTATTAGAAACAGAGTGAGCTGATGACATTATAAGCCACAATAGCTTTACAATCAAAACTTTACAGGGAGATGCTGGATACTGGAGACGGAAATAATATATTCCTGTATGTGTACTAACTTTGTCTTTTAATACTATTTGACCTGCAATGTCTGCTCACTAGCATGAAGGATTAAATAGAAAGTTGCTCTATTCACCACAGTCTGTTTAAATGTTTGAACAAGCTTAATTCACCTCTTTGCTTGGTTGCACTTTCACAGCCTTTTCTGCTTGTCATCTCTATGAAAGGTCCCTCTCAGATTGGCCAATGTGAATGCAATCAAATCATATGGGGCAAAATCAAAACCAAAAAGCTGAAAAAATAAAAGACCTTTCCATCATGCAATTGTGATTTAAATTTGTATGTATCCTAATATTTCCTTTGGTAAAGCTTTTCTCAGTCCCCTGTGCAAGGCAGCAATCAGCTGTTAAAAGCAGATAAATGAAAGAATGGAAAATTATAACACATTCCACCTGCATATTGGCTTTAACACAAACATCAATCATTTTCCAAGGTAATTAGTATTGTGCTGGCCTGCAGGGACTAGGCAAATGAAAAGGGTAAGATTTAATGCTCTATGCAACATGCATAATAAACACAGGCACATCCACACATACGCACACATCCCTAGCAAAGGGTTTTCACAGATAAAGAGCATGCTGTAAAAGCTCCATGTGAATGTGATAAATCTCTTAAGACAAATTTAAGAACTAAAGAGCCATATACTGATCACATTTATACAGAGGCAAAACCAGAAAAATACCACTGATGTCCACACCATTTCTCAAAGTTCACAGAAGTAAATGAAATATGAATCTGGCTTAAGGTGCTTGCCAAGTTCTCAGGCAACAATACTTTCTTGATTAAGCAAGGCTATGAAGTACAAGAAGCTATTGTCCAAGCAGCTGGCAGCAGATTGATTAATAATAGCACTAGTAAACATCTGAGACATGCTAAAAGTTATTGAATTCATTAAACTAAATTCTGTTGCAACTTGAAATCACTAAGAGTCTTGCCACTGATCACTGCTTAGGCCAGCCTGTCATTATTTTCCATACAAAAAAGGCAATAAAGCAGTAGCTCCAAAAAACACTCAAAACGAAAATTGGACAGAACCCTAGGAAACACACAAGTGGTGAAACCATTTCATTTTAGAAGCTGAGGATGGATAATAACTCTAATAGCAATCAAAGTAAAAAGGCTTATGCTACAATTCATCGGATACCTTTAATCCAAACATGCCATTAGCTAATATAGTAATACACTCATAACTAATGGGTTTTGTCTTTAAAGTATTTTTGTTTGTTTTCAGCACACACATGCACACTAAACCCAAAAGAACAAGACATTGATCTCACAGTCACATTAGGAGGTTCTAGTGTCCTTTTTGAGTCTATGCACAAAGGGGAAAATAAAACAACTTTCTCTATCATAATTAACATTAAAAATCTGGAAAAGGATGTGCAAGCTATAATGTAAAAGATGTAGCATGCAAATGATTAAGAGGATGTTGGATAAATATTTTAAGAGTCCCTACAGTTTTAATCCCTTCTCTCCCTCCTTTTTTTTTTCCCTTTTGTTGTCATTCTAAGTGAAGTCACAAATGGCTCCTAACCCCAAAACCTCAAAGCATCTTGGTGACAATGCAGGAAACCTAACACACTTGTGATTATTATTGCCACAGCATTTTCAGTCAGCTTGTGCCCTATGCAACTCAGAAGAGATGAGATTAACCTTGCCATTGAGAAATTTGCCTACAATCAGCATCAGCAAATTACAGAGCCAAACACAGGTCATGTTTATTATAATAAGCTCTGTTGCGGTGGCCTTGGCGCATTTGAGCGCCTCAGGTTCAGGATGCCATGGCAAAGCCCTCGAGGAGTCATGGATTTGAGTAAGCTCCTTGGTCATGGTGACCTGAAAAAGCACTCCCAGGGACCCTTGCCACCAGATGAGTTAATATGCACCAGCACGCTTGACAATTGGCCCTGCCTCTCTCCCCTCCCCTGTTCCATATAAGGTTTTGTTCTAGAAGTTTCTCCTTTGTTCTCCAGTTAAGTTGTTAGCCATTGGTTCTTTTGGATTTTGTACCCTCCCCCTCTGTGCCCCCATTGGACCAACCCTGTGTCAGTCATGAGTTCTCTGTACCCCATTGGTCGTCTCTCGTTTCCCCTCCCCTTTTCCGTTACCTTAAAAGCTGCTGCACAGCACAGACCAGCGCCATTTTGAGCACCCCTACCTGCCGTCCTGACCTCCCTGCCCGACCCTCAATAAACCCTTCTTCAACCCAGCTCAGAATTGCCAACGTTTCTTGCTTTCACCATCTGATCTCCGACCTCCGCAGCTCCCGTAAGAGCACAGCTTTTTCCATCTTTCCCCCTGCCGCCCCGAAGGGCAAGCTGCTGCTGCCTGGGGAAGGCCTCGCAGTCCAGTCACCCCGATTCCGAACTGAGTCAAGGGGTCCCAGAGACCCAACAAAGCTCTGGAGAAAAAGGCCAGAAAAGAGGAGGGATTTCTTGCCTTCCTGAAAGTCTGAAATGAGGAAGACTGGCCCTTCAGCTACTGCTCTGGGATGATACAGACTAAACTGGGGAGTCTCTCCTCTGCTATGTTGTAAATGCCCTTTTCAGGTATAATGGAAGGAAAGCAGATTGCCCAGACCAGAAGGCAGAGTTGGCATTGTGGTCTGAATAAATCCCTTGTGGGGGTACCTGACCTAGCTCTCAGCAGCCCAGCTCAGGTGTGGGAAGCAGTATGCTCCCATTCTGTGGCCTGACAGTCTGTCTAGACTAACAGGCAGGCTAACAAAACTGGGGAAAAAGCTTTTTAAAGTGATCAAACTACATTTGACAATGAAAGGAATTTCTCAGGGTTAGCTCTAAATCTGTGCATCTCTGTTACTGGAAGTGAGAAGTGGAGATAACCCAGATTGGAGGAGGTGGCAGATCACCCTGTTCACTTGCAGCATGTGTGATGGCAATTCTGGACGCGGTTCTTCATGACCAGTGCTATAAGCCCGTAATCCACATGTGTTGTTATTCAGCATCCAGTACAGGAACCAGCAAGTGGAGCAGAGGAAAAACAGACTGGGACTGGAATGTGCATGAGGGAGAAGACCCTGGGAAAGACTGGGTGAGGACAATAAGAAATAGACACTAGATATTTAACCTGGATCTCAGGGTCTTAGGTGATTGATGATTTCAAGACAAGAAGCTCATGAAAAAGGAGGAAACTGCACAAGGAGTTTGAAGCCTGTGACTGAGAAATGCCATTGGGGAAGGTGCAACAGTAGGCCACCTACTGAGGAGGAGAGATAACAACTAGATGAGGAGGCAGGGAAAAAGATCAGAGGGAATGGCTAAGAAAGAGCCTGGTTATAGAAACAGAGAAGGGAAAATGTGAGTTATGATCCCACATGTTGCTGTTCTTCCAGTATTTCCTCACATGGGAGCCAACAACTTTGTAATTTATGCATCCTCTTAACCCCCTTGGAGGTCTAGTGAAAAATAAATTCTGCAGAAATGAGGTCAGCTTTGCACTCCTTCCAGGGCTTAGGCTGTTTCTAGTTTATTCTTTGTCCCATGCTGTGGATGGCGCCAAAGAAAGGACACCTATCCAACAGTGGAGAATGGTGTCCATTCTTTGCTGCTGGCCTTGGTTATTTTGCAAAGAAACTGATGATAAATTCAGTGATTCTAAGGGACATCAAACAGAGAAATATATCTATTCAGAAGCAGTAGTATTTCTCACTTAAAATTCAGGCACTGGTAATAAAGAGACTGTGTGTGGAGGATTTTTGTTTGTATTCTTTTTTTTTGCTTTTATGTTTCTGTTCTTGAAGAAATCTTTGGAAAATAGCATTTTATTCAGATCTGTCACACAGCTGACAGCCTGCTGCTGCTATCAGGAGATACATCTTATTTCAGCTGAGCTGATTTGACAGACACTTGTAAAGTTTCTCTGCTTTATGTCTCAGCTCCAGGAGACGTGCTTACAGAAACAGAGTATTCTATCTATTCCACTTGTGACTAACAGGTTATTATTATTTGCTTCTTATCCCAAACAATCAATACTTGGCAGTCTGTCCTGAGACACTCTGCTTACAGTTCTTTCTCCTATTTGTTAGATAAGCTTTTCCCTGTTATTAATTTCATTTTCCTGCGCATAAAGCTGGCTGGTGAGGCTCTTTGGGACATTGTTGTCAAAATGATTTTTCAATAGAAAACATTATTTCTGCAAAGCCTGTTGCTGGGAAAACGGATTGAGTGCCCAGCACTTGCTTCAAGGACCAGGGTAAATCATAGAATATGTCACTCCAGAAATGTGTATTTGCATCCTAGCTCCAGGGTCAGACTCACTATGTGGTGCCCTATGGTAGGAGAAGGCAAGGAGGCAACAAGATGAAAACAGGGACAAAGGGATCTGCAGATTATATTTCTGTGAGACTCTGCTGCAACCTTGTAAACATGCTTAAGATTTAATGTAATTGAAGTGAGATTTCAGCACCTTTTAATATATGTTTTGGGGATGACCAAAAGGAATCTGTGGTTTGACTTCAAGCCATATTTAAATAGTGGCAATTAGGGCCAGTAAGCCCTAATACATCCAAGTTGTGATAGCTCAAAATGCGAGCCTGATTTTAAGTGAAATCTAGGCTTTTTCTTGTTTACATATCCTTTGTGAAGCAAAAAACTTCTGGTTAAATTTTTAACCTGTTTTATGGTTAAACTGGATCCTGAACCTTTTTCTGCAGGGCAAATATGGCTTTGCACATGTGACTTAAATCTAAAACCTATTGTGATCCTGATGGTCTCACCCTCCAGAACCCTCTAAGAACAAGTCCTCTCTTATGTGCTGCAGGACTCCAAATGGGGTCAAGGCAGGGAAAACCCTAAAACCCTTCACTGCAGACTCACCTCTGCTGAGTTCCCTCTGACTGCAGTGAAAGTCACAACATGGAAGAGAATTACTGACAATCTCTTGGACTTCAGAACTATTTGGTAATCAAGTCCCTCATTTCCAGCAGTTAACAGAGCCAAAAGAGCCTCAGGACACATGCACAGAGACAAGCAGACAAAAGCCCATCTACGCAGCCAGCCAAGCCCCATGGGAATGGCACATTCTTTTGTCCACAGGAGATAATCAAAGGAGATCATCCTGGTTATTTCCAGCCTCCTTATTTCATCTGAGAGCTTTTCTTAGCAGGGAGGCATTTTGTACATGTTGCATAGACACAGAATGTATTCAAGTCCCTTTTCCTTATGTCACACCAATCCTTTCCTCCTCTAAATTTCGTCCCTAAAGGAGGTTTTGTCAAGGCACAAAACACTATTTCAAGGAAGTTTGAACAACTGTTTCTCTTTTCTTTTCCTGGGCTGTTGCTCTATTTGACTCACAGGCACATTTTAAATAAATGATCAAAAATTTTGCAGTTATGTTTCCAAAGAATTAAAGAAAGCAATAAGTGGCTTTGGGACTTCTGGTCATCTGCTTTTGGTAAGATATGGAAAGCTTGATGAAGGTGTCCTTGAGGGAATTTTCTAAGGCTATGACACCAGAGTATTCTCTTGACACACACTGAGGAAGGAAAAAGAGAATAGAAACAACACTGGATCTGCAAAGCAGAACTGCAGATCAAAACAGCTCCCTCAGCATTACAGTGTCTGCCTCTTGATTGTTCTCTTGGCTTGCCCTGTGTTTCCAAGCAGAGAGTCACATACAGCTTCTAGTTTTAGGAAATGCATGGCACTAGCAACACAGGCATCGTTTCACTGGTCAGATTTACTGAGGAGGTCAGCTGGCAGAGCAGCTGTCCCTACATATGCAGACATGCAGACACAGACACACAGACCCACAGACACACAGACAGACACACACACATGTACACACTCCTGTGTTTCCAATGCATCGCAGGAGGTAGTGACCACAGGCACTATTGCACCCAGTCTAGGCTGAATATAACTGTGAACCCAACTGGCACAAGAAATCAAATTAGCACCAAGGAGAAAGGTACCTGAAGCCACAATATACAGATGACAAATTCTGCTGAACCTACAGTTTCCCAAAACATAGGGTTTGCAGCAGCAGAAAGAATGAGAAAGGCTTTGTTACAGTATTGTCATACACCTTTGCTTCACAGCTACTCTGTCTGCCACAAACAGAAGCCATTTATTTGCGTTTTGAACCTGAACTCAGCATTTCTGTTGGTATTACTACAGGGCATTTTTCAGGGTATTACTACAGGGCAAATGAAGGGCATTTTTCTACAGGACTGTATCTACCTCATTTGTTTCTCAAAAATAAATTCTATGCAGGAATAAGATCTCTGTGGGGTGAGGTGTGTAAGAGATCTTGTCAAACTTGTGACAGAAGCTGGAGGAGCTGGCAGGGAATGCTGCAAGACATGTTATCTGGTCTCCTTGCTAAGGCTGTTGAAATCAAGGCTGGTCTGGCAGAGTCCTTCTGTGCCCTGCCATGGATTTGCCACTCCAGCCTATGAGAAGGAATGAGGCACACTGGCCAATAAGTCATCACTCACCATGATCTCACTAGCTGTCCCTGAAAAAACAGGCCTTGAGTTTCTCAAATTCCACACACATATTAACGTGTACTTTGACCAAGAACTCAGTGTATCTCTCCTTCACTGTGAACCACTTCATCTACGAGAAGGGGATAACAGTAAGACTTTACATTATAGGATTATTTATAAATCATAGAATCATAGAATGATTTGGGTTGGAAGAGCTCTTAAGGATTATCTAGTTCCAACCCTCCTGGCACTGGACCAGGTTGCTGAAACCTCTAGCAAACCTGGCCTTGATCCCTGGCAGGGATGGGACATTCACAACTTCTCTGAGCAACCTCTTCCAGTGCCCCACCACCCTCACAGACAGAATTTCTTCCTAATAACTAAACGCACCATCTTAAAATTTGAAGCCATTGCCCCATGTCCTGTCACTACATGCCCCTGTAAAAAGTCTCTCTCCATCTTTCTTGTAAGCTCCCTACAGGTACTGGAAGGTCATAATTTGGTTTTCCAGAAGCCTTTTCTTCCCCTGGCTAAACAATCCCAATTGCCTCAGCCTTTCCTCATGGGACAGCTGCTCCAGCACTCTAATCAACTTGGTGTCCCTCCTCTAGGCTCACTCCAACAGGTCCATGTCTTTCTCTGCAGGGACCCCAGAGCTGATGCAGCACTGCAGGTGGGATCTCACCAGAGCAGAGCAGAGGGGCAGAATCCCATCCCTGGCCCTGCTGCCCACACTGCTCTGGATACAGCCCAGGACACTTTTGGCTTTCTGGGCTGTGAGGGCACACTGCTGGGCCATGTCCAGCCTCTCACCCACCAGCACCCTCAAGTCCTTTCTCAGCAGGGCTGCTCTGATCTGTTCATCCCCCAGCCTGCATCAGGGACTGTCCTTGGTCAGGCAGGACTTTTCCTCAGTGAAGCTGTGCTGTCTTGAATCATTTCTCTGTCCTCCATGTGCCTTAGCACAGCTTCTAGGAGGATCTGTTCCATGATCTTTCCAGGCACAGAGGAGAGGCTGACAGGTTGTAGGTTCCCAGGAAATTAATTCAATAATTAATCCTCCTTTAGAAACAAATTAATGATCATCTATGAAAAGTATGGTTAATTTAAAAAGGAGCTGGTGTTAAAAAAACTCTAAAAAAAAAAGTTATTCCATTGCTAGAGTTGGTTGAGTTGCTAGAGCAGCATTTGAATGAACTTCAGAATTATGCAGAAAATTACACATAATGCTATAAGAAAATAAAGACTGAAATACAAACAAAAAACATATTGTACTGTTTATACACACAAAGCTGCCATCTGGAGTATCCTTTTTCTGACTGCAAAATTTTAAATCAGTAGTTTTATATGAGAATCCTCTATAGCTTGTCAAAGACCAAAACAGGGAGATTTTTACACACAGAAAAGAAAAACATTCATCATGGTACTACAGAGTGCAACAATACCTGGAGTTTGTGAAGAAGATGACCCTAAAGGAAAGCTCACAAACAGCTTCACAAGTAAATCAATCTTACTTCCTCTTGTAATAATAATTCATCAGTACATCCCATACCTGAGACTTAATCCATTATCATCAAGAGAATACTTCAGAAGACCAACCTTGAAAGCAGTGTAACAAGTGAAAAATGAGAAAAAGGTGTTTTAACTGAAGAAAACTTTCTGCCAACACGCTCTACCAAGATGGAGCTCTTTAAAATTGCAGTGCTCCTTCTTTCATGAGTCACAAAAATCTTATTCCACAGAGCCATCATTTCCCTGTAATTTAAAAGCGGGAGCAAATCAGCACTTAATCAGATCAGAATGTGTTAGTCAGACGACATGCACATTAAGACAACAATACATTATAAATCCATTTAGTAGAGCACCCTTCAGGATGATTTGCTCACTTTCAGAGAATACTGTCTTGACAAGAGCCTTTAGAATAGCACTTACAGCTCTATTACATGACATGGATTTTCAACTACAGTCAGCAAAAATATCATTTAAAAGTACTTCAAACCACTTCATTATTGACATGATGCCCTGGCTACAATATTCCCTCAGATAGCCATTGTCATTAGTGGAACTGCTCTGACATTCTTTGATATAACTCTCAAGAACAGTTATCCTCGATTTCAGTAACTTATAGAGCAACACACCTCTACTACGAGAGACAGCAAGGAAGAAGTAGAAAGTCATTCTCTCCAGCTCCGATAATTTCTTCGCTATGGTTAACCATAGAGATGTGCCTTGCTTGGAAAGTTTCTGCAAAGTGAGAAAGTTGATTTATCTCCACAGACTGTGGGTGGGTGGGACACCCAGTGAATTTATTAACACAGATTCTTCGCACAGCTACAACACCCTAATTCCTTGTGTCTCACGGACTGAAAGGTTCCACATCAGTGTCTAAAGAGCAAACATTTTTTACTAGATTTAGAAAACCTGTCTTCTTCTCACCTTCACTCATGTAAAACACACTGTTCCTGAAGGCAAAGAGCTTTTTATCTATGACAAAATAGGCATTACAACTGAATTAGGTCCTTAATTTGGAAGTCAGCTAATCAAAACATATATCAGGTGTCTAGGAATATCTAAACAGGTGGAAACAACAAATAGACATTATAAAATTATACCCCATATTGTCATGACCATACAAGTCAAATTCACTGGAGAAAAAAAGCAGTGAGGGCGGTAGAAGGCCTTTACACGTTTAATGCAGCCATCAAAACTGTACCTGGCATTTGAACACATGCACAGATGCTTCCTGTACTAAGGAGGGGAAAATTTAGGAGTTCTTATTTCTCTGAATTCCTAGCGGGCAATCTCTCCTAGATTTGACGATCTGTTGCCTTTTTGCAAATGCAAACTGAGAATTCTACACCAAGTATCTCCAGGAGTTTCTAAACATTCTTACTGTCACATAATGGTAGCAGTGAACTTCCTCAGTGCCTTCTTAGTTACTGCACTTATTTGTCAGCCTGGTCCTCAAAGCACAAGTTTATCCTGCCAGGAAATAAATAAGAAAGAAATCAAACAGTTGGTAGGAAAACTGCATGTTCACCATACTTCAGAAGAAAAAAGCAGAGGGAAAGAGTTCCTTCTCCTTCCCAACCGACATATATAATAAATAATAGAATAAATAAAAGTGTTTTGATAGAGCTCAGTATGTGCAGCTGTGTTCAACACATGAGTGAGCCACTGCAGATCACAACTGAAGTGGCTGGCATGTGAAGATCCTAAATATCAGAGAGAAACCAGCAGTCAGCCATAAAAAATTAGTAAGAATTCATAGCCTGAACTACATCTTAACCAGAAAGGCTTTGTATAAACTACAAAGGGATAGGGGATATGTGGGATTTTTTGATAAAAATTTATCCCTCTTCCCAAAGCAATCTTTCAATCATTACCTAAATCTGATTTGGATAACATGATGGTATAAACACAGACACCTTCAGATCTGTGCCAACAGTAGGTCAACAGTCCTAGGAAAACTATTATTACATCCAGAGAGACATGAACATTAACTCTTAAAGGAAACAGGATGTGAAGACTGACTTAAGCACAAAATTAACAAGAAATTCACAAATTTGCTGATAGAAATCTGTTCTAGAAAGAAGGTTTACCTTTTAGTAAGACCTTCAACATTTTTGACCCACTGTGCTTCGTCCATTTAAATATGCATATTCATCAGCTCTGGAGCTAAGTGTTTGTAGCACCTTTAGCTCTGAGAGTTCAGTAAATGGGGACTGTGCTTGACTGGCAGCAAAGTGGGCTCAGAGTGTGTCCACACATATGAGTACAAAGGTAAGCCATACATCAGTCAGGATGACCACTGCTAACCCAAGAGGCATTCTCTTACTGGCTGTAGCAGTCATGACCCATCAAACCATGTTGTTAACAGCACTTCTTCAACTGTGATGCTGAAATGCATTCAGTATCAGCATCTCCATCACTTGTTTGCTTTAAATCAAGACTGCTTGTAGTTTAAATGTAGGTATCAGCCTTAAAATAGAAATTACTGACTAAAATTTGATGGCCTGCTCAGATCAGATTAGATGATCCTGGCCTTAAAACATTATTAATTTTAAATAAAAGTGAAGTTTAATCAAACTCTGTCTTCTCTCTTATGGTGCTACATTAAGATTCATTATCAAGTTCTTTTATGCAAAATACTTCAACGCAATCTTACAGAATAACTCCATAAGAGAATATGTCTATGGACAGGAGTAGAAATGCCCTTCATTTCCTAAATTGTATTCACTTTAAAAAATATCTCTCTCTCCCCCAACTTAAGCCTCAGTATTCATAAATCAGTACCACTGGTATTGCACTATATACATGAAAGTGTAAATGAAAAATAATCTGCTACATGAAATTTCCCAGATGCTTGCAGCTTACTGGGAAATGTATACTGTTTGATCCTACCTGATGATATCATAGGCAGAGAAAGGGCACTTCCTCTAAAGTCATGCAGATCTCTCACACTGTCCATGAACTTACTAAATAACTCAAAGTTCCCGAAATCTCTTAACTGTGAAGTCAAACAATGGCATATTTCTTAAATTACATAAGAATCACATAATCACAGAATATGCTGAGTTAGAAGGGACCCACAAGGATCATCAAGTCCAACTCCTGGGCCTGCATTGGACACCCCAAGAGTCACACGATGTGCCTGAGACCATTGTCTAAATGCTTCTTGAGCTCTGTCAGGTTTGGTGCTGTGACCACTTCCCTGGGGAGCTGTTCCAGTGCCCAACCACCCTCTGGGTGAGGAACCTTTTCCTAATTGCCAATTTCAACCTCCTCTGACATAATTTCAGGCCATACCCATGGCTCCTGTCACTGGTCACCAGAGAGAACAGAAAGAGGTCTGTCCGTCCTCTTTCCCTCATGAGGGTTGCACTCTGTGTTAGAGCAGAATAATAAGGCCAAAAAATTTTCAAGAACAGTTTGTAGAAGATAGTGGAAATACCTCTTAGCTTATTGCCCTTTTCCCCACCCATCTTTCTCTATGCATCTGACTCAGTTACTTGCACTTTCTGTCCCGTCGCCAGTTTTCCATGTCACCTGTAACTCAGCTTTTCCCTCTTCTCTGTCTCATGGTAGACAACCTAGGCTGAAGCAGGAAACCAATAAATTCTGTGGTGCTGTCAGACTTTCAAACCCACAGTACTTAGGTGAATTTTAATTGGTTAACCACAGAATGGACAGAAATCCATTAACATGTGCATAGGCCTTTTGGATACAATGCTTCATCTAATCAGATTTTTAGCAACCCCAATGACAGCTATGATGATAGCCACTGTGTAGTGAAAGAGCATTAACAGCATTTTACATTTATATTTTTACTGCAACAGAGAATTTTTTAATTTAATTTCAATTCTCATTATATAAGGTCTAATTGAAAGTAACAAACCTAAAAGGAAAGTGATCTCATTTAATTGTAGTGCTTGATTACCTTTCATTTTTAAAGGTTGCTTTCACTTTATTTTATATAACTGGTTGGGGGTTTTTTTTTAATGACAAATAGTAAGGGGGTTGCATTTAAAATCCTGCTCAGCAACTTGGTATGTCTCACTACCAGAAAGTGCAAACACTGAATGAATTATGGGCTTCATTTATCTTTCTCTTTTTATCAGCCATGTGTTACATTAAGAAACTCACTTATTCAGAGTGCTGTTGGCTCGACTTCTTTAGGAGCTGGCATATGTTACCTTGCAGTGACTGATCATTGTGTACTGCTGCAGCACTATGACAAGGAGATGAATAGCAAATGAATAAATGTCTCTGGGAAAGGAAAGCCAGAATAGCAACCAGTTTAAGACTAAATACAACAGTGTTTATCACTGAAGACTCATGAAATACAGTCCAAGAGCATAATGACGAGCAGCCTGGTCATTAGAGATCACACAGTATTGTCACTTAAAAAAAAAATACATAAACCTCAACATCCACAAAAAGCAGCTAAAATTGTCTTCATTCATTTCGAAGACAATTTAAGACATAGACGTTAAGTAAATCAAGTAAGGTGATGTAGCAAATCAGTGACAGAGCCAAGAACACAATACCAAGTTCCTTACTCTACACCTAGTGCTCTTATCACTGCGACACTGGCATAATAATAAGAGGCTGCAACCTGATAGGAATTAAAACATCCCATAAGTTCTGCTTGCAAGCAGGGTTTGGAGTGTGCATTTCAGTGCAAGAGGTGGTTCACATCAACCACTGCTCCTGCTCCACAGCTATTGCAAAGTCATGACCACTTCTTTCCTCTCCTTTAATTCTTCGACCTGATAATTATCTCTTTAGGGATTATTAAATATGTTTGTACTATACATTTTAAAAGGTGGAAAACTCATGGCTTTTCACTGAGGCATTGTAGAGTCAAACAACAAAGAGGTTTTCGCCATGTAACTTTGACTACTGTTACAAAACCAATCAATATCACTCCGTGATCCTATCTTATAAGGCAGAAGAATCATATGAAAAGAATTAGTACTAGTAATATGTTAGTGGAAAGGGAGAAGAAGCAGCAGCAAATGGATTGAAAACCTACATCACTCACTTTTTGTGAGGAGTGAGATGAAAAAATATGAGCAATTATGGATAACCGAACAGATGGGTTATTATCTTTATTGAAATATGACATTTCCTCAGGTGAATGGCTATACTGGTTGATCAAGATTGGCACTTTGCCCTCAGCAGTAGCCATTCCTGAGTGCTCAATTTATTAACAAAAGAAAAGAAGATGTAATACACACAGCCACTGAGAATTATCACTGGCGTGTGATGATAGTTCATCTACCTGAGTCAAGGGAGGAACACACTCTTGAAATTTTTACAGTGCATTTTGGCTTGAAAATATGATCCTCTAAACTAATTTTAAGTCCAATATCAGATTAAAGTCATCAACAGAAGTTGATATAAACAGGAGATTTTAATGTAAGGAAAGTATCAAAATCTAAGCAGGGCAGATGCAGAGAAAATCATGGGAGGTCTTAGTTATCAACTAGTAGCCTTGAGGGAAGAAAAGCACCATATATCTACAGCATGATTTTCCCAGAAGAATCTTCTAAAATAATTTTATTTCCAATCAGCCTCAGTTCTCCTTCTTGACAGCACAGATGAGAGACAGGCAAAGACAACTTGTTGTTGGACAAATTAACCACGAGCCAGCAGTGTGCCCTTGTGGCCAAGAAGCCAGTGGTGTCCTGGGATGCATTAGGAAAAGTGTGGCTGGTCAAGGGGGGTGATTCTGCCCCTCTGCTCTGCACTGGTGAGGCCACATCTGGAGAGCTTTGTCCCATTCTGGGCTCCTCAGTTCAAGACAAGGAGCTACAGGAGAGGGTCCAGCAGAGGGGCACAAAGGAGAAAAAGGGACTGCAGTGTCTCCCTTATGAGGAGTGGCTGAGAGAGTTGGGCCTGTTTAGATGGAGAAGACTGGGAGGGGATCTGAGGAATGTTTACAAATACCTTACAGAGAGATGTCGAGCAGATGGGGTCAGAGTATTTCAGTGATGCCCAGTGATGGAACAAGGAGCTATGAGCACAAACAGGGACACAGGAAGTCCTATCTAAACATGAGGAAAAATGTCTGTACTGTGTGGGTGACTGAGCACTGGGACAGGTAGCCCAGAGAGGCTGTGGAGTTTCCTTGTTTTGAGACATTCAGATCCTGTCTGGGCAGAGTCCTGTGCAACCTGCTATAGGTGAACCTGCTTCAGCATGGGTGTTTGGGAGAATGATCTCCAGAGGTCACTTCCAGCTCTGACCATTCTGAGATTATGTGAAGGTCAGGCTGTAGAAAATGAAGGCCAGAAAAAGAAACTATTTTCATTTTTTAAAAAGAATGCCAGAATGGGGAAACTCTTCTTAAAGTTTATCTCACACCCAGAAACAGACTGTTCCAGATGGACATTTTTGCCCTTAGATTTTTCAAGAGTCTGGATGTGGATTGAAATTCTGTGCTGTGGTTTGTTGATTTTTAACCGGACCAAGGAGTAATTTCAATCATTTCTTATTTCTCCACATTGCAAAAACCTTCAGTAGGAATGTTTAAAGCAATTTTATCTCCTTTATGATGTCTACACTGTAACAGCATCCCAGGGACAAACCTATTCCTTCCCACTGACTTATTAAGGGTGGAGAGGAGGGTAGGTCATGTTTCATCAAGACATCTTGTGTAGTGTAGCTTTTTTTCTTATTTGTGTACACAGTAAGAGTCAGGATTTGGAGCTGTTAAATTGGATTTTAAATGCTGTGACAGATATTACATTTTAAATGGGATTAACCTCTCTCTTCAACCTCCAAAGTCTGAACAAATTATTAAATATATCCTACAACGATACCAACAAATACAATCCACCAGGTGAAAACTTCAGTGCTGTAGCCTTAGGCAATGCAGAGCTAGACAGGGAGCAGAGAAGAAAAATAGCATGCAAAATTGTGAAATGAATTAATAGACTCAACCAGGAACAAAATTGCCTTTCTACCCTAAGATGCAATGACACATGGCAAGCTCTGATTCGCCAGGTGTAGAATGGGAAAACCAGAAGACTGATATTTCCTCAAGAGATGAAGCCCCAGGGAAGGAATCAGCTTCTCCCATAAACTTGTGTCAGAAACACAGACAGTCTGCTGGAAAATTAATCTTTCCTATGCATCTAATTTTTCTTTCTTGCAGCAGCAGAAGAAAACTCTTTGGAGGCAGCTAATATTTAAGATTGGTCAAAAACCAGTATTTCCTCTATGTCAAACTGTCAGTGTTTTAAAAGGAGTTTTCCTTGTACACCAAGAGAATATGTGGGGTTTTAATTTTTTCAGGAGGGGAGGGGGTTTGCATTTTACATTTTCTTGTTGTTACTTTTTTGATGCAAAACAGTGTACTTCCTCAGAACATCCAACAGTTAGTAGGACAGGTCAGCTCCATGGATTTGTGAGAACTTCAGGGTTTAGGTCAATGTTCTATGGATCAAACTAAGGGCCACATTGTCAAGAACTGTCATTCACTGTTGTACTGTGATCTGACCCAAACTCCACGTCAGATATTTTCTTGAGAAAAGTTGGTCAAAACACATATATTTTATGAACCTCAACTTTCAGTAAGTTTATTAAAAAAAAAAAAAAGATATTTTGATGAAATCTTCTTGCTCAGTCTTTTCATGAACCGAAATTCTTCATTTTTAATAGCTACAAGATAAATCACTGCCCTCACCAGCATCCATGTTTCTGCCAAGCCACTTCCAGGCAAATCAGAACAAAGCAGGGCAAAGGCTATCACTGCCTTTAAAATCTGTATCCATGTCTTTATTCCTTCCTGCTGCTGCTGCTAGAGACAAATGATCTCAAGAGCTGTATTTCTTCAAAGCAGGATGAAATTATCTTCTTAAAAACAACAAAACAGAATAACTTCTAAGGGAAATAAATTCCACACATAACCTCTGTGTCACTTCCTTTAGCATCTTCTGATTTCTTCCTTTGAGTTTCCCAAGCTTTGCCCTCTCTTGCCTACTCCTGCCCAAAAATACTGATGTGCTTTTCACACCCTTATGTACTTAGCCTCACAGGAAGGCTATGTTTATCTCTGTTTTGAAAATGGCTAGCAGGCTTGCATGAAAAAAACCACAAACAAACAAAACAAACAAACAAAAAAACCACCGTCATAAAGCCAGAATTTCTGAAATATCCAAGCAGCACAACATTTCTCATAGCTAGGTTGGTTAGCAACCTCCCTCCTCAGCAAACCCATATCCACAGGCACAAATACACACATCCTGCATGGCTTCTCCACTGGTTGTCTCTGAGATCTAAAAGGTTCTGAGCCCACAGACCTGACTGTCACCCTTACATTCCTTTAGGCAGGAAGCAGAAAAGGAGGGAGGACCTTGCGTGTCTGTGCAGGGATGCAAAAAGCTGGGAAAAACACAGTGATCCTGGATTTAACAGACTGCAGGAATGGCAGAACCCGTCTTAGCACATCTGTCACACCTGTCTGCCTGCCACTGCCAGGACACTGAGACCCATCACTTCCAATCTATCCACAATGTATTTCAGATCTGTAAACAAGTTATTCTGCAGCAGCTTTGGCTCTCAGCTTAAGGAAGAGGTGGGCTAATCAGGTGAGAGGCATCCACATACTATAACAGAAGAACTAGGAATCTGTGTTTGCAAACCACTCTTCCAGCCAAGAATGTTTTTCATATTTTTTTCTAGCACTCAGAAAATAAAATAACTTGTTACTAGTGAGATGATAGAGTTACTCCACTACCTCAAAGTGGTAGGAATTAACCCATGCATGCTTGACACAAATCTATGAGATAGTAACATAGCTTTTATAGAAATAAGACAATATCAAACATTAACTGCCCAACAAAGGTAGTGAAAAATGAAAACTATTATTTCACACTGTTTCAGGAGCCTTTCATCAGAAATTCATGTGATAAGGTTCACATTCCTGTCAGCAGGCTACCACATGATAGGTGTTATATAGTGTATATTCAAATCAATGTCTGTGAAAAAAAATCCTTCATTTCCTAATTCATCTAATTGCAAAACTGAATGTGTTTCATATTCAGGCTTCAGAGCAGTGTCTTCTGTGAGGAGTGTAGCATTAGCTGCTAAAATGCTAGGCTTTGAAAACATCTGCAATTGATATAAATAGGGATGAAAGAAAATTTTCTGATGAAAGAAAAAGGCTATCAAATTGAAAGAAAAAAAATTGTTATCGCAGTGTAATCACCAACTGTCCAATGTTAAGATTCAGTTCCAGTATGGGAATAAAAATTACCGGTGAAGAGTCCTAAGATATTCATATGTTGCTATCTGTTTTTAAACAATTTAACAAATCTTTAAAGCAGCAGTCCCCTAGAAAAAAATAATTGCAAGTGGGAAAAGATCTTCACCTGAAAGTGTAAAATAAATCGTTTATTGTGGATTGCTTCTTCAGATGAAATTTCCATTCTGAGTAGATGATTTCGTTCTTTCTCAGTTTCCCAGATTCTTTTCTTCTCTTCCTGCAAAAAATAAAAAAAATTTCTTCCTTTCACACAAGAAAATATATACAGTCAACATTGTTTACTACCTGATGTACCAATTTGAAAATGAAACAAAGGAATGTATTTTTAAAACAATAAATTTCCAGTATGTTTACCTCTTGCATAAACAAACAGAACTGAAGTTTGCAAGAAATATTAAAGTTAATTTAAATTGCAAATCTGACCTTATTAAAATGGCTTTGCAGAGAGCTATAAACAAACTGTGTGAGCTGGTAATGTAGCCAAAATAACACATTCTCAACTAGCATTATAATTAAAGAAAAAAAATATTGTTTTCACAGTTCTGAGAACCTCAGAAGGAGAGGAGGAGTTAGGAAAATGTATAAGGAAATCTTAATTTTGGGGGGAGGAAAGCATTCCAGTCAGATTTCTCCTTTAAGAATTCTTGCAACATTTACTCTTTCAAACTCAAAACAAATTCTGATTAACAGCTTGAAAATTAAATGTTATTAAGTACTTACTAATTTAATGTGTTTTGGATACTTTTCTCCTACAACTACTACATTGCTCCTTAATGTTTGAAGCACAACCATTAAGATTTACTGCATCTTCTGTGAAAATAAAAATGGAGCAATTAAGACTGTGTTTGTATCTGAAATGGATGTGGAGAGCTAATAAATTTCAGAATTAAAAGCCAACAGATAGGCTGGGCTGCTTTCTTGGTTTATGGAAAATCTATACTGAAAGTCTATTTAAACCAGTGTAATGTTAGCAAGCAAATTGTTTTCTCTTACTTACCAAAATAATACAGGTTGCAGAAGACCAGGAAAATTAGAAGGAGCAGAGGTGAAACTCAACAGGATATTTCTACCACCCCAAAAGTCTTACATGACTGTGGCTCTTTGGTACAGCTTGCATGGCTCTAGGTAAGTGTAAAGGAGTACTAGCTCTCTGTGTGCAGGTGTTTTCTGATCACAAAGGTGTCCTTACTCATGTTCATGTCAGAAGGATTTGTTTGTGCATTTATTTCACTGAAGTTGGTCTGAAGTAAATTCATTAAATGTAATTAAGTTACTTACTTATCTGTATTGCCAAGAGTACATTCTCATTTAGACTCAGTGCATCCAAACAGAAAATAGTTAAGGACCATTTTACTGAGAGAAAAGGAGTAAACTGAATACTAAAATGGAGAGTGATCCTCTAAGGCTACTTTAGGCAGGGATGCAAAGCAGAGGTTCTCTTTCTTTCGGTATCTATGTGGGAATTATTAGGATTTTGTAAGCCTGGGTTTGATTGGCAGTTGCTTTCCAGTTTAAGTGGAGCATAAGGGGAGGGAAGAGAAGTGCTCATAGGCAAGGTGCTGTTTCTCATGGCTTCACAACCACTAAACCCCCTAAAGCTCTACAACAAGCAGAAACACACATTTCTTCAATATCTAGAGCTGTGCCTGGAAAGCACCACTTAGCCTCTGATGAAAACTTTTCGGTCCTTCTTACTGTGGCAGAAGCATCACAGTAATTCTTTGCAGGGCTTTCTTTCACATCAGGATGGTGCCCAGGGTGAGTATGTATGGCTACTCCTGTCTGTCTCTGGGCTGTGAGGCATTTTCTGGATCTTCAGGGAAGAGTTACATGAGACTTCCCCCTTTCACTGCCTCTGCTTAGTATGAAAATATTAGGATCCCACCCATTTGCAGCAGTTCAGTGCTTTCTGCATCAACACGGACTAATTCCAAATGCAAAATAGGAAAAGATGAATCAGAAAAAAATAATCAAACTCTCATAAATCTTGAAAAGAGCCAGCAAAAGTGGTACAGATTCTGGACTACACTTGTGGCAGGTCTGGCTGTTTGCAAAGGAATTCCCAAAATCAATTTCTTTATGTGCTGCAGGTACTCTGAATGACAGTATCCAAAGTTGTTTGTGTGGATCATTTTTGGTACCAGCTTGTTCTTTTGCTAAACACATCCTGGCTTTAGTCATCAGCTCTATATATTACCAAACCAAAAAATTCGCTGTTTCCCTCCAAAAAAGTGAGGCAGGATAGAGCAGGGAAGCAGTGGTGTTAGAAGCTATAGGGTTGCAAAGATATTATTTCATGTAAGTAAGGTATTCTTTTCCCCATGATTCTTCTGGGTTTAAGCTTCAAATCCCCCATCAGCTGTAGGCAAATCCTGGAAACCTGGGTTTGTAAGATTCCATGGATATAATGAATGTCCATCTGCTTTCTCTAGTCCCTGTGTGCAGAACTTGGAACTACTCCAGCTGAGCCTGGAGAGGAGAGGCTCCAGTTGAATCATGAGCTACAGAGCACTGGCCTGTAGTCAATCCCAGCCTGCAGTTCCACTGGACTGTTTCTCAGGACCCTTCATCAATGCTCTCTTCTATCTCACTGGTAGCTCTGCTATGACAAGTTGGCATAAAGTTTATGAACAATTGGGCTGCATCAAGCGTTGGATTACTTCCAGCATAAAACAAACAGGAATCACAATTTGGTGAGATGCATAATCCATATAACAGTACAGCAAGATCAAAGCTTCTGAATGCTAGCAGTGAGGTCAAAAATTGGAGTGTGACACCACCGTGTGACAGAGCTGAGACTCCTGCCTTGTTCCTTATACTTAAAAGTCTTCCTGGGTATTCCTCTCCATCTTAAAAGAGTCTTCAATTCCTGATGAATTCTGAACAAATACAGCCTCCTTTTTAGATCAAGAATAAAGAAAAAAGGATTATAATTTAGAACAGACACCCCTCTTTCCCCAGTCCTTTGACTGAGAAAGGAGAGAGCAGCAGACGTACACCAGTGCCAGACATGCAGGAATGTGATCCATATGGGGATAGATCCAGGGACTAGAGTGGAGAGGAAATGTAATGTGAGCCAAGTCCTCTGCCAAGTGCTACCTACATCTGTATCATTCTTGTGAGGGAAATGCAGCCTAAGAGAGTATTTTCCATAGAGCAGATGGAATAATTGTTATGGAAGATACTGTTTTAGGGGATGACATTGCAAAAAGAAGGTATCACACATCTTTAGTTCCCTTTCCTTCATAGCTTTTGTTGCTAAAGGTTACCAGATGAATGTAAAGTAGCCCATGCAGGACCACTGAATACACAACCAAAATTAATTCCACCTTTTTGAGTGGAAAAATAAACTATTCAAAATTAGGACTTCAGGTATGGCAGATGTGACTACACAAATCAACAGGTATTCTGCCACACCACGAAGGTTCTCAGAGACTTGAGCTGATATCAGTATTATCCAGACAGCTCTGATTATAAGTCTTGCAAGCAGTACTAAGTAGACCACCGTATCAGTACAAATATCTGAATTCTAGTTCAGTTTCCCAATAAAGTTGATCTCATTCTAAAGTGGGGATTTTCACATGGGAAAAAGGGAAGATAGATGTTCCCGGGCTGATAACTTCCATTGATTGTTTCCATTTGTCAGTGTGAAAATCAGTCAAACAGCAACAAAAGATTTCCTTTTCATGGTTTTCCTGCAGCTGAAAAATTACTCCTCCTTCCAAGCAGGATGTCCAACAGATTAAAAAACAGTATAAAGTTTCCCTCAGTCACAGATAACATTTATATTGCTAACTATCAGAGCCCAACTGCTTTCTGACCCATTGCAGGCCACTGAATGGGGGTACACACGTCATGATTAGGGTCGTGCCAGTCAGGCCTCATGATGGTTATCAGTGAGGTCATGAGCAGAGAAAGAGAAACGTGCTGAACTCGGGCTCTTGGAGGTGAGAGAATCCAAAATGGTGATTTCATCTGCAGGCTCACATTTGGCTCTCTCCTGTATCAGTCTCATGACTGATTCCCAGATCCAAGTCCTTCCTCTGCCCTGCTGTTGGGCTCCCTGCTCAACCTACACCAGATTTCTGCCCCACCTGCACTTAGATCACAGAGCTGCCCCACAGCAGCCTGTCTGAGAGTCACAGAGAGCTGCTAGATGGAATCACACTGCAGAGCTGTGACTGGAGCACTTTTTATGAGAACAGCAAGTAGGTGAGTAATTGGTCACTTGAAAGAAATACAAGCCAATGGAGAATGCTCAGAGAGATTCAGAATTGCAGTTTAAAGCCATAATTACTTGTGCCCTGGGCATGGAAAATGAATTATTGCCTTCCTCTTGCAGCAGTCTTTTATACATATTAGAAGATCAAACAGCCACACATTAATTTTTTTTCCTCACAACCCATGTTTCTCTAGGCTTTTGATTATTCTCATTGCTTTTCAATTACATTCACATATTTCTTTGCAAACATAGAATTTACACTAATAATAGGCAAAAGATGGGATGGCCAAACACTGCAAACTGAAGAAAGAGAACAGCTCTCAAAAAAGACTGTATTTGCTGCTTGTGGTACAAATTTTAAGGGTGGAAACTGTTTCTACTGTAAATAGGTATAACAATATATAACAAAACACTCTGGATTCTTTTCTTGAACTATTCAATAAAGTTATTCATCTGAAAGAGAGAACCACACAAGAACTCTTTAAATAAGAAAAAGAACTATCAGATATTTTACTTAGAGCCATGGAGAGAATAGAATAGAATAGAATAGAATAGAATAGAATAGAATAGAATAGAATAGAATAGACTATTTCATTTGGAAGCTACCTACAATAATCATCCAGTCCAACTCTCTAAACAGTTCAGGGCTGATGAAAAGTTAAATTATTAAGGACATTGTCCAAATGCCTCTTAAATACTGTCAGGCTTAAGGCTCCAAACTCCTGAATTATGGCACCAGTGGTACCCACACTTTAGACAGGTGATATAAGATCTGTCTGCAAGAAGAAACAACCCCCTAAAGCACTTGATGTCTTCACAGCCTTGTGTGTGGGCTCACCACACTGGAAATGAGTCCATTGCCTGAACCCAAAGTGGCACATGGCTGGCATACAGATGTTCCTGAAGATACATTTAAATCCTGTCTTTAACTTATAAAAGCTGTTACCATCTTCACTATTCTGAACCTTTTCCCACAAGGCACTGACTGGCTCTGGGGCAAGATGAGTGAAACCAGCTGTGTGGTTTGCCCTGCATAGTAACACTGCTTCTGAGATGAAAAACACTGCAAGTGCTATCAAAACAAACATCCCTGAGCACCTCTCATGCCATGTGTTGTCTGTCCCAGTAGCTTCTTTGTATTTTCAGGGATCTGGAGGAGTCAGGGAAGCACTGTGTTTCCTCCCCAGTGCTTCCCTCCTCTCCTTAGATGTAACAATAACAGTAATTCACTATGAGCATGTACAAGCACAAAGGTTAAAAAACCTCTGAACGTTAATCTCTGCAGAGAAGTAAATTTTTTTGATTGTATTATAACTGAACTATATTCTTTTCTCTTATTAAGTTACAAATCTTCTACATACTCCCTTCCTACTCTCCAACCTCCTTCATGCTCCCCCTACACCAGACTGACACCAGAAGTGAAGGGGAAGAACAAAATCAAATTTCTAAAATGAACTCAGAAAGTTCATTGCATTGCTGCAAAGCACATTTTGCAGAGAGCACTGAAAGTTATTTGAAGCACAGGCAAAAAAACCCAAACCACTCCTAAATCATGGCAATGAAATGCAAATATTCATCACTGGGAGATTTTATACATGACATGCCAAAAATGAGCTGAAAAATTACACTCAGAAACAGCCTCACAATAACTCTGACCTTTTCTCTATTACTGCATTAGATAATTATCGGACCAGGAAAACCATCAAGAAACACACAAAGGAGGCAATGCAATGCTCACAGCACTATGCTTCTTACTTCATTGGGTTGTCTGAATTCAGTCAGTTATTATTCAGCAAACAGAAGTCACCATTTAAAGGCTAAAGGATAATATTCTGCCAGTCTATAGACCACAACAAGTGAAAATATCAGCAGAAAGAAAATCTATCTTTACTATGAAACTGATCACCAGTTCTTAATAGAACTCGAAATATATTGAAGACACAGAACACATATCCTGTATAGCAGTTAGCATGTCATGCAGATTGTTATGGAAGCACATTGTCATTTGCATTGGAACTCCCTGAAAACCCAAGGGATCACTTGCAAAAAGCAACAACATTTCAATCCTTACATCTCAATAGCTGAATTAAGTACGAATCCCCCAAGGGAATCCTTTGACATCAAAGAAAGGATGCACACCTGTAAAAGGGAGAGAGGCACAGACCAGTAAGGAGATTTACTTTTGTCAGAGGCCCCCAGGTAGCAGGACAAGAAGTTCTGACACCTAGTGACTAGCAAAGCAAAACGTGACAGTTTGAGGATGCTTTGGGCTAAGGGTGCTGGAAGGCTGATGGTGATTGACTTAGACAAGTACTAAATATAAGGCAAACAGTTAGTATTTGATTAATAAAGCAATAGCTCAGGCCCTGAAACAAAACCAAGCTGTCACATGCTCATTGTGTGGAGAAAAACTGACTCAATAATAGCTTCAGAGGCTAGAGAGTTCAGTGAGGAGTAAGATACTTGGACAGACGGACCCAGAGGGCTGTCTGGCAATGAACCCACAGAGCCAGCTCAGATGTGATGGTCAGCAGGAGGGTGAACAGGACATGATGTTTCTCTTCACAAGGAGTATGTGAAAAAGGCCTGAGAGCTGTTTTAATAGAAGGAGAGCTAACAGGTGTGGATATGACATTTCTGAGTATAAAGTCAGGAAAAGAAGCTTTCTTCGGGAGAGCCAATGGGAATTTCAGGCAGTGAGAGCTAAACGTTTCACAAGCCCATCGGGCAAATATTTGAAAGAAAAATGACACAATAACTGTGGCATTTTATAGCTTCAGCTAATGAGCAGGCTTCAGTACCTACAGCTCTAACATAATTGAAAATCAGAGCATTACTTAACCTATTTCTCATCAATGTAGGTGTTTCATCCTCAAGTTTAATCTCCTTCCCTGACTTTTTCCATTTGTGATCTGCCAAGAGTATTTCTCCCTTTGCAAGGCTGCTGAATTCTGTCTTCTGTAAAGAGCAGGACTACTAAATGGAATAATTCTCTCTGGGATTTACTTCTGTTCTTTGTTTTGATGGGTAAACACCAAGTCCCACTGACTTTTCCCCTCTCTTCTGTGGTGATATTAAACACATCTACTGCTTTTACAAGACCTATCAAAGGGAAAAAATACATATTTTCACACAGGTCTTGCAATAGTCCTATTTAGAATAAAAATAGATCAATAGGTAGGATAGACAGGCTAAACAAGACAAAAGTGCAGTCTGATGAAATATAGTTGCTACAGTTTGACAAGGACTGAGGTGCTGTTCATCCCAAATCTCTTCCTCAAATCCACATGAGCTCGACCTATACATTTAATTAATCCTACAAATAGCTCCTGATTCGAATTTGACCAAGTTTTTCAAATCTCTCAAGATTTCCCTATCACTCTGATATTACAGAGCAGAACAGCAAGAAACTGCTGCTCAGTTCCTGTAAAAGGGAGTTCAAAAACACTTTTGAGACAAAGTATCTTGATGTCAAAATCCTGATAATGAAGACTTCTTCATTAGAGGACCAGACCTTACCTCTTCAATGACGACTGTTAGAGCCCTGCTCATCCCTTCCTTAGCCCTTTTCTTCAAGGAAATCTCCAGCCAAACCAGAAAACCTAATCTTAATGTTCCCAGCATTGACAAGGAAGGAAAAGAAATTTAGGAAAAACACTACTTCTTTTTTTTTCATGATAAAAACCTTTTGTTTCTGCCCTCAGATAAAAATATGAAAAAGAGGAGAAAACTGATTCTGCAGGTCACCCTCACAGTCCTGACTAAATAATAGACTATAGCAAAAAGGTAAGAAGTATAGAGAAGGTGGACATTATTTTCCTCCCTCTGTGCTGAGTCACCTGCTCTGCCATGGAGAGCAAGTGAGATTGTTCCACTCAGAAGTGGGTGGGTTGTTTCTGTTGTTTGGAATGAAGCATCACAAACAATTCAGTGCATATCAAAGTTGCAATCCCAGTATGAAAGAGGCCTTGCTCACCACACCAATTGCTGGCACATAGCCACACCACAGACAGAATGGTGAAGAAGATTGTGTACCCATGATCAAGACTCAGAGCAGGTAAACAAAGCACAGTGAGCATTATTACAGGTTACAGGGAAAAGCCTGACACTGCCTAATCAAGTCCTACAAATTGTGGCTAGCACAGGTTCTTCCCGTGGGAACATTTTGCTATATTTCATAAACAAGATAAAGTTTGGATGTTTTGCAAACAGTTTCTCCGGATTGAGTGAGTTCGGGCTTGGCCAATTGTGCCTAGGGGGAGGTCTCGGGCTGACCAATCTGGGGCACCTCTGTAAACTCTATATATATGGAATTCAAAACAATAAAGTGCCTTTTCTCCTCTCTTCGCTTGTCTGAGAACTTGGGTCAGTCCTCAGCTAGCCGCTCAACGGCGACAACAAATAATGAGAATTTATCTAATACCAAATCTGACAGAAAGTGGTTGAGGAAGTCCCATGCATCCTAACATCTCTGTGTACCTTTGGTTGGTACATAGGCCAGTGAGAGAAATCTCCCACTCAGTGGCCTACAGCATCCTGAGTTTCCCTCAGAGGCCTCCTGTCCAATTTCTGGCCAGCTTTGAGCACAGGGACCCCGGGGATGGTGCTCTGGGCATATTCTAAGATAGTCAAAGGCACCTGTTTCACCCTCAGATGACTCAAGCAGCTGTCACAGGAGAAACTGTGGTTGTGCTGCACTATACAAGGAAAGCTGCTCCATCACTGTCTAAGGAAAAATGGCACTCCTGTAAATATACATTGTCATTTTGGGAGGGTGTGTTTGGTGATTAGTGTCCAAAGAACCCAGTCATTGCACTGAGCAAAGCACAAACCAGAAAGCATACTACTGCAAAGAACCTGTTCCTACAAAAGCCAAGATTAGGGGCAGGAAATACAGTCACACCTGCAGAAGTAAAGCAAAAGGAATTTACTTAAATGTTGTGCAGAAAGTCTGTGGTCAAGACCAGCTGCTTTGAGAGCTGGCAATCTAACAGCTAAGACACAAGATGCTACTTCCTTTGCAAGCCCAGTCCTGACAAACCTTTAGCTTGATTTTGAGCCTTTCATTTCACTTCACTTTCACTGCTAAAAGTAGTACTGATTCTCCCAGGAGGAGGAATATATTTCTTTGCCTCTCTGAGGTGTCATGGCAATTAAGATGGGTATAACTTTTTAGGAAGCTACAGAAATGGAAGGCACTTAGAAGTTCAAAGCAATATTATTATATAGCTCAGAAAATGACACAATATGCTGACAGAAATTATGCAGTATACTGCTTAATAAACTTACAGCCAGCATAGTAAAATTCTGTCAGTAATAAACTCCTTTCCCAGTTGACTGCAGACTTGTGTTGCCAAAAATTATCACTTCTTTGCAGGTCCTATAGCACTGCACTTTCATATTCAGTAAAATGGTACCCCAATGACATAGGCAGTCATATTATTTATTATCTACAGTAATGAAAAATACAAATAATTGACCTTGGAATTCTTGGGCTTACTTCTAAATTGACCCATTAAAAAAGTAATAATATTTTATGCACACTTAGGTGAATGTGTTTCCATCTAAGTGAGTACGCCATCAAGATGTGGACCTACCTGTATTTAATGTCTTGGAGGTTACCTTTATTTCCCTTTACATTTCTCTTCCTCGCTGTCCAGATGTAACTTACACTATGTCTTATTGCAGAATCACTTGGGCAATTTGTTCCTGTGTCCCTGCCTGGCCTACAAAGTAACCAACACACATCCAAAAGGCTTAAAAACAATACTAAACAAAAAAGCATTAGCTGATATTTGTTCTACTTTTAGCATGATGTCAGCTTTTCCTTTTATTTTAAAACATAGTTATGATTGATGCATTTGTGTTCATGGGTGATTTTGGAGAAAAAGCATGCCACCCCACATGCCAATGGCCACTAATACCCATGGGACCATTTTGAAAGGCCTCTGCTTTACATCCTGTTAGTCATAAATGATCTGGGCATTGATTATCTGATCAAAACAATCATCCTGTCCACTTGACTGTCAGCACTTTCTAAATGAAGAACAACACAATCAAAGAGTAATTTGTAAATAACAGAGCGAAAGCTGTTCACGTAAACAGATCGATGGACAAATGCATAAAGAGAATGGGGCCTCCTGACAGATTACTCATAAAAACAAGTTATTAGAATTCATTAAAGAAGCATTACCAGTTTACCAGCTTTAACTATCACACCGCAGCAGATGATGGATTTCAGAAGACATGGATCAGTCGGCTGAGCACAATGTATTTGAAGTATTTGAATGCCCATGAACTGCTGGTTTGAACCCAGGCTTAAGGCATAACATTTTGTCCCTTTATGGATGATAGGCCACATATTGGGTGTTTACTGAATGCAGATAAGACTTAGAAAGCAGTCTCACCTGCTGAGATATTAACAATCACATGCTACCTTTTCATTAAAGGAAAAGAATTAGTCAATAGTGTCCTTGACCAATCTTCTCAAGTCCAGCCTGCTCTGTGTGACTCACATCTTTCTGCTCATTGCAAAGCTTTGGAGAGTGGCTTTTTATTTTACACGTACCACACTTTTCTGTTTCTGTGTAGTTCAAGTCCCTTGCCTTGCCACACTGATCTGAAAGCTTAGTGCAGACCATGGAAGCTACAGGTTCTGAGTTTCCATTACTAACATCACTAATGGAGACAGAGTTAGATTGTTATTGCCATCCAAATCAAAAGATGAGCCATAAGTCAAATTCAGATGAATTCTAAAATATATTCCACAGTCAAAACAAAGGACACACAAATTATGAGGCAAGGTAGAGTGGGAGGGGGAGAGGGGAGCCTCTAGGACCCTCCGCCACCATGGTTAGATTCTCTAGTCTCTACAAATAACTTTTAATTCAAAGGCTGTTGATGCTGTGTGATTTTCAGAGAGACTACAGCCAGGTATGACAACAGAGTACTCATCACATTCACTGGTGGGACACCCAGATTAAAGAGAAAGCTACTGTCTGCACCATTTCATTCGAACCCAATGGGGCCAGCAGTGCTGACCTTATCTGTAACTAGCCAAAGCTGAGTGTCAGAGTATGCCTGGTCAAAATGTGTAAGTGGGGACTGCAATTCATCCCAGGGTACCAACCGTGCAGCCAGAAAGATGCCATCCCCAATGCTAGAGCCATAAAACTTTGAATCCTACCGAAAGATTTAAGCATCATCCTGATGAGATTCTTCTTTTCGCCATCGCTATGAGAGAGCACTCATGACTTGGAACTGATTCAGAGAAAAATTATTGTGTGAAATGCACAAATTCTAAGACCAGCCTGGTTCCTTCTTGCACTAAAATTTACTTATGAATCCTTAAAAAAAGCACACAAAAAAAAAAAAAAAAAGGAGAGATGAGAAAGTCACTTGGCAACAGATATAATGAAGAGAGAAGTGTTTTTCCAACACAGTAACGTATCAAGAACAATATAAATTCATTGTAGTGTGGGAAACATTTAAATTCTTTTGACATATGTACAGTGCTGTTACCCTGTGATATGTCTTCTAAGAATGTGATGACCAAATGCCACAAGGGCTTCTCAGAAATGTGGCACAGACCTAACAAATACATAAATAATCCAACATTTCTTTGACATTTATTGACTTCCCAGGGGCTCATGGAATATGAAAGACTGGAATTTTAAGCAGTGTTCCCTTGTGTAGTTGAAAGGCAAAAGATGCAAGGACTTTGTTTACCTGTAGTCTGAAATGCAAAGAGAATATGAGAAGCTGAAAGTGAGGATAAGAAGTAGCTACTGAGCTTGGTCTGAAGCCAGAGATAATACAGGTTTAGATCTCTGACACAGAGAGCAGAGAGCCCATAGGTTAAATCTCATCTGTCAGAGTAAGCTAGGGTGTTCAATATTCATATTCCATAAAAGAAACAAGAATTTAAGGTTGAGCACAGCCCAAGATAGGCATCTTGGATATCATCCAAGATGCCTATCTTGGATGATACATCCCATGTCAGAGTACCTGAGATTTCTCCCTTGTCCAGTCTATTAAGATATGGATACTGCTAGAATCATTCAGTGCAGAACCAGAAAAAAGAGTTTTTATCCCCTGCTCGACCCCACCCCCTATTCCCCCCATCCATATCACACAGTGGTAAATGGGAAACATATTTTGCCATTATTCAGGTATTTAGTCTTTCTACGAGATGCTTCCAAGTGTGGTTTAGGAAGAGATTCAGTTTGGAAAAGAAGGAATGTACTGAGGAGGATTTTATGAAGCAAAACTAGCTTTATTGGTGATAACTGATCCAATATTGTGCTGTTTGCTTAAAATGTATTGTTGCTGTAAGCAACACACTGAATTGCAAAACTATAACTGCAAATAGTTTATATGTCTGTGTGTACACATCAGCAACAAAGCAGAATGCAAAGACAATAGAATAGCTCAAACCCTAATTCAGCTATCATGCTTGCAGAGCTTGATTTACTGTTTTTAATAGGGTGTATTCTCTGTGCTGGAGCTGTCTTAAGCATCATTAAAGTACTAAAATTTGTTGCCAGCTAAGAAGATACATATGTTTTTACAACAGCTCATCTCAAATACCATAACTCATCTGACACCAATTGTAAACCAGCATAAGATGAGGCTGACTCCTGAGTAAAGCCTCATGTATGCCCCTCAAAACAGCAATCAGCCTCAACATTATGGAAAAACAGGGTGCCAGTTTAATTTCCAGGACCAGAGCTCAGAGAACAAGGGTCCAGATCCAGACCCACTGACTCGACTGCCAGGCTGTGTGTTGCTCTGGTATGAGCTCCTCTTTCCTCTATCTCAAAAATCCTGCTCTGCACTGGAATGGTAATATATCCTTTTCAAATCAGCATTACACTGCCCATGTCTATCATGAGATATGCATAGGAAGTCAAGCTTGAAGTCACTAGTTTTGGTGCTTTTGGTTGAACCTAAGACTAGCAGATGTGCCAGATGCACCCAGTGGATTCAACAAAGAATCACACTGAAAAAGTTTCCTCTTTTTAAGTTCTCATGCTTCTCAGGCATAAGAAAATCCAGGAAAATTATTAGACCTTTTATGTCACTTTTTCAAATTATTCTGTGAACATAATGAATCTAGTGTGGCTTCTCAATCTGAATTGCCCTAGAATTAAAATCCTGATCTGTATGCAAACAACAGAAGCTCAGAGAAAGAAGTCACTGAAGCTACAGATTCACTGCAAATGACAACACCATAACCATGATGAAAAATATCACTGCCTTGATATCCTTTCCTGTGCCATTCCAACCACTGGCACAGGTGACAGGTACCCTGTATCATGCCCAAGAGGATAAATTAAGATGGCTTTGAAAGTTGCCCATTGGTGGGTCTTTCTTTGCTCTGGCAGAAAAAGTTTTGAAAACATCACAAGGAATGCATTTTTATCCCTTTGTTACCCCATCAGGTACTTGTTAAATACCATCATTAATTTGTGAGAAGCTCATTCTGGTTTCCTCAGTATTCTCATTTTTTCCAGAGACCTGACTGCCTTGAAAGAAGCTAGGAAGAAATCAGAACCATGTGTAATTGTTATCACCAAGCGGAATTTTTCCTTAGAATTTTACAAGATTAATTTTTTCCTATACCAAAGACATCTTTTGTCATAGGATAGAAATGCTTTTTTTCCATGACAGTTTTAAAAATGTGAACAAATAAAATATGAAAAAGAACCTTTATCATTACTTTCATCAAAATTAAGTTAAACATTTAGTAATAATTTTTACACAACAGACAATGCTTCCTGGATCACACAAGCACAGTTCTCTTCCTGAGGAAGCCCCAGATTCCAACAGTCAGCTTAAACCCTTTTGGCTTACTTTTTGTGTTCATTACAATTGATCTTTCATGTCTCAATTTTTGCACTGCCATCACCTAACCATAGCCCAGGTTTTAGTATTCCAGTCCTCCAGTGCAAATTCCATTATATAATGCTGACATTTTATAATGCAAGCTGTTATTTCCAGGGGGAGAAGGGAATTCTAAAAGGCAAGAGCTGTAATTCTTGTATTTGTTCTCTGACTTATAATCATCTTTTTCATTTATGGCAGCATTTTTATCAATAGATTTCAAGACTGTAAAATTGGAATAATGTCACTGGCACACCATTTTACAGACAGGGAATCTCAGATACAAGAAACTCACATTAGTGGTTCTACAAAATTTTGTCTTTAGGACTGGTGTCGAGACTGGGTAATTCTTCAGTCATTCACAAACATCCCAATTTAACGAGGTGGTTTTCTATTCCGTTTAGAACTCTACCAACAGGCTGACAATACTTCTGTGTTTGGCATATCATTCCACAGGAGTACCAGCAGTACTAAAACTACTCACAGCTAAAGATGAAGTCATTCTGTCCCCTTGGTCTTGGTCTACCTCCTTAGTCAGCTCAGTGACCTTGCTGTCTCTTCACCAAGTGAGTTGTAAGGACAGATTGCTCAAGGAAAGGCAAACCAGAAATCACAGAACTGATCTGCAGAAGGACTCCTGCTGAAGGTCACCCCCGTCTTCAGTCCCTCTGGGAGTTAGCTCCAGTCCCTCACTTAAACATCCCCCAGCTAGCCGAGGGCTGCTCCTCAGCCAGCTGCTCCCAGGATCCCTGCCTCTCTCCCTTGGCCCAGGAGCTGGCAGGAGCACTGCTTCTGCTGTGGTGTTTTTCACTTCACAGCCCTCAGCAGCCTGTGCTCCGCCGAGCACTGCGTGCAGCTCTCTGAGACATCACATTAGAGCTCTGCTCTCCTACCAGCACTCCTCCTCCTCCACTTCCCTGCTCTGTATCACAGCACAGGGCAGCCCAAGCGCCCACCAGCACTGCAGCACTGCTGCCAAACAGCTGCTTTGTCATTCCTGGTGGGGAAACCAGGAATGGGAGCTCACACCAGCAGCTGGCAGGAGCAGATTACACCAGCCTCTTGCCCAGGCTCTTCCCTCTCTCCCAGGAGCTAAAGGCTGTCTAAAAAAAATTCAGTCACTAATGTGGAACTGCAGAATTACTTAAAACACTGGTAACATGCTGCCAAGCTGCATGCCTGCACTGGTTATACAAAGCACAGTCATCCTGGTATTATCCTCCTGGCTGACACAGGACCATGTCACTCACCTGCTCCAAAGACACTTGCAAATATCCACTGTCCTCTATAGGCCACATGATATCTTGGGATCACTCCTCCAGTTTCCTGTATATCCTTCGTGTATCCAAGCATGTTTTTGGTAAGCAGTTTGCCTTCAAAGCACTGTGGGTGAAAGGGAAAACCTGTCAAAGTTCAGTAACCACATTTCTTACTCACTTTTGCACAAGAGACTGAAATTATAGCAAGGAAAGGCAAAATGAAAACCTGAGATGTTCCTGAAGATCACTTTCTGTCAGAGGAAACAAGGAAAAAAGCCATTACCCAGAAGCACAGAGCACCAAAAGGCCTGTAAAAATAACCAGTACTCAGAGGAATTTCATAAAGAAAACAGACCAAAAAATACAGAGACAGTATTAAGGTTATAAACCAATAAGGAAAATTTCTGTAGTTTTTCAAAAAAGACATTACCTCTCATTAGACAGAGGGGCATGACACTCCCACAGAAAATATTATCTTCTTCTCCCACAGGAACTCACATGAAATACTGATCTTAAGAGCCACATAAAACAAATAAGCACCAAGTTCCTTGCTTTGTGCATTCTCCCCACCAGACAAATGATATATCCGCCCTTTAAAGAAGCAAACCTCAAGGATGCCTTACATAAAAGCAGGACTAAAAAACAGTCCCCACTTCAGTTTCACACATCCTCTAGGTATTGCAATAACCTCTGTCAAAATCAGAAACATTTCTCACTTTGCTTTCCAGAAGACAAGGCATAGTGATACGTTTCATGTCAGGATCTTGTATCTTGGTTTTAATTTAAACAAAGCCCTTCTGCTTCCCAGTTCCTACATACGTATATCCAGGTAGGCCCTTTCTGGGACAATGCAAAGGGTACAGAAACAAAACAAGGGAACCCATAACTAAGGGTTTCCTTGAGTAAAGTGTTGCCAGAGAGGCTGAGCTGAGATAGCCCGTACTGATGTGCAGAGTTGAGCTGCCTGACCATGGCAGTCTGTGAGGGACAGGGAAGGACATCACCTCAGGAAGCCTGGGGCTTAATCCAGAGTGGAAGCAAATAGCTGGCTATTAACCTACAGCACAAAAAGCTTTTGAAAACCTGGCACGACGGAGTGAATTGCTTTCCCGGTAATCACTGCTCATTTACCTCTCCTATATTTCTGATTATGCTGTTCTGAGACAGTTGATAATAGCCAAACCCATCCTCCCTTTCTGCTTTCCCATTGTTGACCTCTTTCTTTTCATAAGTTTCTTGACAACCCCAAAGTCAGCCAGTTCCTGACGTCCTCATTTTGTCTCCCCTTCACATGTTTACAAGGGTGCTGCTTTTCCTTGTCTCCAGACCCCTCTGAGCAAAGAACTGCCTTGCTCAAATGTAAACTGGATGACAATTCCTCTGTCAGTGCAAATATGCTGCTTCTTTATCTCAGTATCTCCATCCCTTGCAGCTGCCCAAGCAATCAATTTCATATTTTAAAACTGAAGCAGAAAACACGATCCCCACACCTCAGAAAACCTCAAAGAGCTGGGAAATAACCCTCTTGCAGCTGTACACTGTAAAAAGCTCCTACACACCGTTCTCATTCACTGGAGTGTGGGGTTTCAGCCTGTGATCCCACCTGTGCAAAGCTCTCCCAGACAGTCTCAGGGCACACAGCTGCACAGGGAGACCTGATAGTGGGGCTGTGGCATGTCAAAAGCATTCAGGATATAGGCTGCAGCAGTGAAGAGCAAACTCACTGTACTCTAAAAATAATCACTGCAGATCCTTTCTTAGCTCAAACACATGAGTTAAAAATTACCAAGACTCACACAAAAGCTGTGCCACTGGCAGCAATTGGAAATTGGCTTTTTCTTCATTTAATGGCTTTGATCCAGACAAACCACTGTAGGTAATAGGTGCTTTATAAAGTATTTGGGGTTTTACAGGTTAATCTGCTTTAAGGAGATGCAAAATTATTAAAGGAGGAATTAATATTTCTTGTAAGGGAAGACTTGAGTTTTGTATGCAGAAGGCCGCCCGTAGTCTCAACCTTATCTTTCTTCTCAAGTAAAACTGCCTTCACTCCTTGTTTTTCATGGCTCAGAGAAACTGGTCCCAACGCCAGCAGGACAGCTCTTTTCTTAGCCGTGCTTCCACTGCCATCTAGTGCCTCCAGCACAGACAGCAACGGTCTCTCTTGCTTTACGAACCTGTCACAAAAGATAAAAAGTCCTAAGGTTCATGTCAAACCTCAATTTTTCATTCGGAAACCAATCTTTGTGATACCACGATAGATTTTTTTTTCCTGAGAACAGATCAGACTTGCTGTAATGAGGGGGGGTTGTTTTGCAGCCTGAAGTATGAGCTACCCCTCCTGACTGTCTGGGCTGAGTGGTGATTTCAAATACCGTGTCAGTCACACTCAGTGAACTGGAATAGCATTGCTGTTTATCTGGTTTCAGTCAGGACTGAGAGACTTTTCACAGGGAATTAGGTCTCCAGAGGAAAAGAAGTAGCCATAGTCATGCAATAACGTGACCAGTGTTCATTAGCTTCAGGAAAACAACACTGAGGAAAGGTGACTGCAGATAGAAAAGTGGACTTGGCCTTGTTTACCTCTTGTACCATTCTGCTCTTTTGCTAGGTACGAATTGCATAATTCTTTTTTCAGTGAAAAAAATGAGAGAGCCTGGAGATGAGCATTTCTGAGAGCATATTATGGACTCAGACTTTTACAGATGCATTAACACTCCTCCTACCTTGTTAAGTCATGCTAAATACACAGGGACTAATCCAACTCCAAGAAAACACTATGTAAGCTTTACATTATTCCACTGTGTAAGCTTTACAACATTCCACTGTGTGTTTCTATACCAAACCAAGCCATTTCCAACTTATCCTACTTATGTCCATTTTACTGGTTCTACTAGAAAGGCAACTCTGTGAAGCACAGCATGTTGCTTTACCTTTTCCAGATTTCCTTGCAGATAGTGGGCAGCTGTTGGTGATGGGTTTATGTTTCAGCTCACTGACTCCACCACTTTGGCATGTTTTTTCTCAGCTGTAATACTGTTGGACTGTGAAGACACCGGTTTCCAATGTACATAGAATCAATGGAGTCTTTTCCAAAACTTTGTGAAGAGACCCCCATTCATAGTGTGACTATCATTGGAGGTAGAGCTTTATCACTGTTCTATGCAGACACGAAGGATAAAAAAAGGTGACAGATGTCTCTAAGTATTCACCATTTCACAAGTGCAAACAGGAAAGTAGAATGAAATCAAGGTATGTACAGAAAGTATTTACATAAGAGGAGGCTGGAATTTTTGTTGTGAAGATCTACTAGAACTAATATTTAGAAAAAAAATTGTATCTTCCTCACTACGGTATTTGAAATTAGTCTTCTACATGGAGTAACAGCATAAGAGAAACTCCCATTGGCTTGGAATTTTTGTTGTGAAGATCGACTAGAACTAATATTTAGAAAAAAATTGTATCTTCCTCATGATGGTATTTGAAATTAGTCTTCTACATGGAGTAACAGCATAAGAGAAACTCCCATTGGCTTGGGAGGTGGGTGTTACCAGTTGACATAGCTGTATGAAAACATTTATCGAATCAAAGTATTTTGTCCCTCAAGGTAGAATCACAGTTTTCATGAAGGACTCAATCCATCCTACAAGTGAATACTAGAGCTCAATAAATACAAGATACAGTCTGAAGTATCAATCTTGCTTTTATCATGAATTGGGAAGAGAAGAAGTTGAATCATCTTCCTGCACCCTTTACACAGATCATAAACAAAAACAATGATGCTGTTTGTTTCAAAATCCATAGCAGAATAGCCACCTACAAAACAGAAGAGGAAGGTCTCCACTCTTTTGTCTCAGCACTAAACCAAGGCAGGCACTAAAAATGTTCAATCTATCTAGTGAGGAGGTGGGCTGAATGATCAACAGGGTATTCTCAGCCTCCTCCTCCTGGTACAGCCATGCTCTGCTGCCCTGAGCATATTTCCTATAATGCTGGCAAAACAATGTATTTAGGATAAAGTGTCAGCTAAGCAGCAAGAAGAAAACTGGAGTTGAACCATTAAACAGGAATCTTAGACTGAACAGGAAATAGGCAGCTTATGCCAGAGACATTGTGCATCCCAGTGAAGCTTTATAGATCTCTGCACTGAGACATTTCTGTGCACCTCTGTTCAGCACAAAACCTACCTGAACTCTTGCCAGTGAACTCTACCATTTATTGCTCCCACTACAAGAGCAATCACATCGGAAGGGAATATGGACATCCTTAACAGGATTTGCTGTTAGCCATTGCCAGCTGCTCTTTCAAATGACTCTGTTAACACTATGTAATCAAGAGGCTACAGAGTCACTCCTGCACTGGCCAATGGACATGAAGCTTCCCAAAACCTTGAAAGTGGGGTGGCAGTAACAGAGAAATACTTGGGTTTTTTATACAGCTCTGCTGCTATGCTGGCAGGGAAGGAATCTTCTGCAACTGGGAGCAGGACTGATTCACACATCACAGAAATGCCTTCCAGCTGCATAACCTGTTTGCATGTTTTCTAACCTTTTCTGATTCCAGTGTTCTTGGGAAATAACATTGTCTATCATTAGCTAAACAATATTCACTTTTTAGCAACAATGAAGCCTGTACTCTCTATAGGCATTTTAACGAAATCATTGCTCATGGAAAGCAGTAAGAAAGATGGCTGTATTTTTCACCAGAAACTGAACAAAGGAAGCCAAGCTAAACCCAGACTTTTCTTTGCATCTTCCTGTACTATTTGGGAACATGCGTGCAGTTTTGGGGGTTTTTGTTTGTGATGATGTTCTGGTTTTTTTAACAGTCATTTTGGTGTTACCTCCTCTGTCTTAGACCATGAAGAATCCAGACCATAGCTGCAAAATATTAGACTAACAATACGCAGTTTCCTCTTACATACCCTCAAGTTAATTCTGTATTGAGCTACCCTCTACTACAGTACTGTGTTTGAAATGCATCTGTGAGCAAAGTAAAACCCAAAATTACTGTTTTCCTGCCCTAAGTGAAGTTTAAACTCAGGTACACTTGATACCAACAAAAAAGGCATTTAAAAAAAATTAAAGTCAACACTCCAACAAATACTTTTAGGATACTTTCATTTCTGCTTTCCAGAGATACGTCTAGGTTTAGCCTAGAGTATACAAAACTAAGATTCAGGTTTAATGCACTTATTGCAAAGTTACTGGGAGCCCCTGACAAAACTGGTGTTGGGTTCTGTGTCTGTTTCTAACCTTATCCAAACATAATTCCTTGAGGGGAAAAACAGAGTTTCACAGTTGTTTGTCTTAGCCACTATGAAAACCGCAGAGAAGTATCTTGGCACACAGCAAAAGCTTGGCAACACTGCTGCAGCACACATTTTCCTCTGCTCAATTACTAGTGGGTATTTTGGACTTTTTTTAGAATGCAAGTTCTAGAAACACAACCCTTACTGTTACAGTGACATTTGACGATAAATGGAAGGAGCACAGCAAGAGGAACTTCCCATGCTGACTTTTCCATGCACACTCCTCTCAGAATTCTAAAAAAGCTACCTGATGATCCCACTACCAGCCTAGGACATCTTCAAAATAATTTTTTTTTTTTTTTTACAACCTGCCTGTCTGCCACTCTCAGCATGTGCTAGACTTGTACAAATGTAGCATTTTAAAGGGTTTAAAAACAAACAAAATCAAACAAACAAAACCCCCAAAACACAAACAAAAAAATCCCACACAAAACAAACAAAAAACCCCCAAAAGAAACAAACAAATAAAAACCCAACTCAAAAAAAAACCCCAAAACATCAAAGTGAGGATAATAAAGTCTCCAAAAACTTTCCCTCTTTGGCTATACTGCTGAAATCATCAAAGACAGCTATAATTATGATGGTTAATCCCATAATACCCATACCCCTCCAGAAAATGGACTCTGGACAGAAACTTCAGGTAAACCAATGAAAATCTATTGAATGAAAACAACCTGCTGCTACAATGCAACAGAACTGATTCTGCAAGGCAAAACCAAACCACTCCCACTCCAAATCAAACCTTAAAGTAGAAATTTATTTTTGCTACAGTGATACAAGGAGGCAGCTGCAAAAGAAACCAACATCAATAGCCTAAATTGAGTGTCTCCTGTACTTTTAAAGCAAAGGAGTCCTGGTGTTTTGCAGGCATTTGAAAATCCCAATAAATGCTTGTGTCTAACCTCAAAGCTGGGGTGGCAGAGAAGGGACAGGATTGATTTTGATGCAGTGTTTCTGTGGATGGTAGCACACACCTGGTTACAGGAAGGCAATAATTCCAGGGTAAGTCTGGAATTACATATCAACTGGCATGATGGCCTGGAAAACATAACTAGCTCTATGGAATTTCTGCCTTCCTTGTAAAGTTGAACCCTAAAGTTTAGCTTAAAAAATAATAAAAATAGTGTGTTTGAAGCTACTTTCAAAATGATATTCAAAATAAAGAAGCCTTTAAACCTTAGGAGTACATCCTTAAAACACTGTCTGTTTCCACACCTCGAAAATCAGTTTCAGCTAAATCTCACAAGACCTTAGTAATCAGCAGTTTCACATCACTCATCCTCAAATACAATTTAACTGCCTTCACTAAATTAAAAAAAAACAAACCAAAAAACAGAAAGAAGCAAAAATAAAACAATCATTTTATCAAGAGCACAAGTCCTAATGCACATGGATTTTGAGATATTTTCAGTAAGTACCAGTTGGCTATACTCTTCCAATCCAATAAAGTTAACGCCAAACACAGTTATCAGAAATCACAATGGAAAAATTGTCAGCTTTCTTAGTGGAGAAAACCAAGACACATTTACAGAAGCATTCTGCACAAACAAAGGGTTTTTAAGTATTTTATTTGTCCATTTGGAATGATTAGCATTTATAATCAACAACATAAATCCACCCCTCAGCGAAAAACCTGACAGCTTGTTATTGCCAAACATATTACAATCCACTGAAGGGTGAAGAATTACAGACATATGAAGATTAATAACATTATGTCACCATTAAATCACTTATTCTATTCATAACACTTTAATCCTCAAACACTGTAAATTAAAATTAGGAAAAAACCAAAAATCAACATTTCCAGTGATAAAGTACATTGTGTTTAGTACACAATATAACAGTACAGTTCATTACACTAGTGCATTAGAAGGTAAAAAAATGGACAGCTCCTTTGGAATAACTGCATCATTGCTGATCTCTCTCTTACACAAACACTGCTTGCACCCACAGAAGCTACCAGGAAGTCTCCAAGAAGCATCCAACTACGAAAATCCATCACAACTAAAACAAATTCATTCTGAGATTCTTATATTACTTGAATATGAGGACCTTAAATTAGATTCCCTCGCATGTGGAGTGACCAGTGACATTCCTCAGGAAATCAAGCAAGTGAGGAACACATCTGCACCCATACTTGAAAATGACATGGAAAAATGCCTTTCATAAAGGTAAACAGTTACTTAACATTTGGAAGCCTTCTATGAGAGTTTTAAAGTTTAGTGGTTGAAACCATTTTTCAAGGTTGCTGGCATGCATGAAATTTGCAAGTATGAATAAGAAATATCAATATAATACCTAAAAGACAAAAAATTTGTACTCACTAGAGATGGAATTTTAAAAACTCTTCTCCGAAAATGAAAATAGAAGCTAAACTTTTTATAAATTTTCCAGGAATGATTTGTATTATATTTACTTTATATTAGATGACAACTTCAAAGACTGAAGTTAACAATTATTGGAATCATCCTATAAAATAAAGGGAATCAGAAGAATAATCTCTATAAATCAAAGTATACTGAAAATCTTTTTCTCAAGATGTTGCCTGCTACAAATGGCCTCATGCAGCTACTAGAGCCCTATCAAATCTGTGGAATCTTGTCAATTAAATAGGATGTGAATATGAAAAGTAGATGGACACAGGAGGCAAGTTTTATTATGTCAATAAACATCAACTTCATTCAAACTGACCAACAACAAACTAGAAAAATTCTGGAGCAAATTGAACTGCAAGTATGTGTGAGGGAAAACCCATTCAATACCTCATTATATTTTCAATTAATTGCTTTTTTATAACACAGTAACTTGGGGAAAAAAATAAAATGAAGTAACACCAAAACAGAATCCCTCCTTTCCCAATGATCTGAAGTATCCTCTGAACTTTATGAAGGCTAGGAAAAGTTTAAAAACAAACACTTTTGTGTCATTACCACTGCTTGGCACACTAAATAATTCCATCTGTGTCCACCTACTGTCACTTACCTTATGATCAGATTGCAAACTCTTAAGGGCAAAGACGTTTTTTTCTAATTTCTTCCATACCAGGAAGCGATAGTATCCATATCTCCTCTGTGCCATAGTAATATAATAAACTAAATATCATTGTTATGCTTTAATTATTTTCTGTCCAAAGCTCTAAGTGGTTGCCCAAGTTTCTAGGAACAAAACGCCAGTTTCCACATATGACCTAACACGAAAATATCCATGATGCAACAATTTTATTCTTTGCACCATGCAAAAAAACCCACAAGATTTTCATCCACAAACTGTGAGTTAGGATATCTTTTCATCCATTTCAACCCTTTTATTGGACAGAGGAGGTAGATTAGAAGTAAGCCACATCCTGCACTGCCTGATCAGTCATAAGGCACATTTGCATTCCACTGAAAATAGGATATATTTTAGGGCTGCCAATGAAAGCTGGAGGAAGTAATCAAATGCACTTGGAGTACTGTAATGTCTAGTCACAGACTGTAGCAAAAAAACAGACAAAACATCTTTTTTTTTACTATAGGAAATCTAGGTACATTATCCAAATGAAATTTGAGAATGACAGACCTACAAAAGCATGGGGCCCACTGGCTCATAAGGCTTACTGGCACTTAATTCTTTCCTTCACAGTGAAAGCAATGGACATAACAGCAGAAGTGTTAAAAAATGCAGCTTAAGATGCATCTGTCTTCTGTTAACTTCTAAAGTTATCTTAGAAGTGAGCTGGTAAGTTAAGATGTTGTTATTAAAAGACATTTAAATCCGAGAATTTGTTTTCATCATTATCTTGAACTAAAATTTATCCCCAAAAACTGAAGGGCAAAAATCCCACAGCAACAGGAGTATAAAGCTACAGTCATGTTGATACCTACTCAAGTAAACCTTTAACAAATAAAACGGACCGAATCCAGACTCTTTGCCAACAGATCAATCAGTTTAGCAGCCAGCTCTGCTCCAAGCTTGACTTGGCTCTTATTCAAAGGAACATGAGAAACAGGTTCTCCAGATGCCAAAGCCACCTCAGCAAGCTTCAACGTGAAAGTTGTCAAACTGTGCAAACTCAAACGAGCGAGTTCCGAGAGCAGCCCAGCCATTGCTTGGTTTAGAAACAGTGACATTCTCCCAGAGAGGATAACCATTTAACAGTCCTGAGGCAGAATTGCCCTGTCAAAAAAAGGAAAATGTTAGCTTTGTAAAATCCAGTGTCTGTGCAGACACTGAGCCTGCTCACAGGGGAGACATGACAAAGCAGAAAGATGTCAAGTCAACTTTCAACTACATTTCACACATTTTTCATGCCGAGGTGCATCTAAATATTGCATACAATCCTCTGGTGTCTATCAGCTCTATGAAACAGATCTAATGCCTTTACTGTGAATACATAAAAGGCTCCTCTTCCCCAACTCACAGGTTTGCTAACTCAGTGTAGAACCTGAAAGGTGAACTGGTTTTCCTCTTCCACTTGTATCAGGCTCTTTCGAACAGCCCAACTTTCCTAAGGTGACACCTGGCACTGATTCTGCAGAATTAGGCAGAAGTCAAAAGTAAAGAAAGATGTCATTTAGTCAGTAAGCCAAGAGAAAGAGGAGACAGCAGAACTTTCAAGTATCACTCAAGCCACTTCAAGATGTTGAAATTAAAAGCAGTTTCAGGAAAAATTACAATTTATCTTGTCTGTGTTCCATTAAACAGTATTTAGGAAAAAACACTTCAGTTTACTTGTATTTCTTAATCTGAAAGACAATTATAGACACGGCTAAAAGAAAGAATGTCTTTCAAGAAGGAGTCAGTGTGAGAATTATTTAAAGACAGCTCTGCACTTCAGTCATTACATCAAAGGCATATTTGGTACGAAATACTTCTAACCGGACAGGCTGAAGTTTAAAGCATTGTAATTTTAAAATTACCATCGTTGTTTTCAGTTTTCAGTAACCCCATGTCTTGGCCCATGTTACAGATGGCAAGAGCTGTCACAAATGTAGGTGTACCAAAGTCTAAACTAAACTACATCAATTCCAGCGAATGCCTTAGGTACAAGTGTCCCTTTGCAGCAGACTTGGGGAAAAGGAAGCTCGAACACGTCTAATATGAATGTACAACAAGCTTCAGTTTATTGAGTTTCAGCATACATACTTATAGTGTGGTTAATTAGATAATGCGTATTCTGTAACCGCATACTATTATTGGCTATTTGCTTCAACGCCCTAAATCTGGCTATATGCCTTATGTATGGATACATACTAACTTTGTCTAGTTTTCTATGATCTTATTAGTTCTTGCACATCTCTATCGGTACCGTTATCCTAATGTTGCAGCAAGATCACTGTGCCCTAATTTCTGATTGAACACAGGGTTAGCACTTAGCTAAACAAGACTATTGTTCCAGAAACAGCTTGTCTAAGTCTGTATGTCCCTTCTCTATTAAACGTTCTTCAACATCCCTTTGTCTCCCAATGTGATAGAAGCTGCTTTTTGTCTCTTCCACTAATAGTCAGTGACATTTTGGCCTGAGGGACTCTGCATAATTTTAAAAGAGTTACCTTCAGTAGCAGATCTCCCCAGCTAGGATTTAAGCTTCTTCATATTTGAAGCCAGTTGCAGTTGCAAAGGTTACGTTAGACAAAGGGATTAGGCATTCAGAAGAGGAACTTACAGCCTTTTAGGTACCAATGTCTCACTCATCGAGGCACATAGGGATAGTTAAAGTTTGGGGCTACTTTCCTCACCAAGTCGTTGTGGTCAAAAAGGGTCAAATGGTAGGGAAGGAAAAAAATGCAGACAGGCATCTCATTAACTGCAGCCCATTTATACAGCAACACAATGCCCCATGCTCTTTCAGTACAGTAGAGAAGGAATTCAGATTATCTGAATTTCCCATCCTTTACTAGCTCCACATACAAGGCCTTATTAGCCTGCAAAGGTAACTGGAAGGAGACAGATTTGTAACACAGGCTACTTTAGTAGTTTACTGACTGTCTTAAAAACAGGAAGCCAGGCCATCATCTTTCCATCAGATTAAACAAGAGGCTTGTTGCTATGACCCTCTTACCTTTCAATTCATCTTTCTAGGTATTTTCTGTACCTTCTACAATTTCTCAAGATCTCTTTAAAAACACAGGCAGCAGAGTTTGTTATGGTATTTTAATACTGATTTAAAATACAGATATTATTTATGTTTTAGATAGGGTAACTAATGCAAGTACACCATCAATATTATAGCACAGTTTTGTCTAAACCATTTAGGACTGAAAGTTTCGTAACTGGTTTTCCAGCTTTTCACCTGTGTCCTTACCTGAATGTTTAGAGTTAGTGTGTGCCATGCATTATCCCGGACACCAGCAAGTCCTTTCATTAATACTTCTTGTCCAGCTGCAAAATATGCTTAAATTAGCACAGTGTTACTTCAGCCCTTTGCTGAAACTGATCAATACCAAGCCAGCAAAAGGAAAATAAATGTCTATTTTTCCGAAGTGTTCAGGGCTGACATTTTGCCAATTATAGTTGCAGCATGGAAGGCTTAATATGCAAACCCAGACTCTGCATTATGAGGGCCTTCTGTTTTGCCCAGACTGTTTTCCCACTGAAATCTCCAAGGCTCTTGGCAATTTGGCATGAGGATTCACTCTATGGAGAGGATGGGTTCACAAAGTGTGACAGTGGCTATCGCACTGCTTATTCTATAGATCTTCTTGTTTACGTATTGTTTGAAGCTATTTTAAACCACAGGATCTGAGCTGCCTACAACACTATCATGTTGCTTAGTTCTACTCAAAATTTAAGCTAAGCAAAAATGAGGTGTGAATGACACCTGGAGGGAAGACCTGAAAAAAGTTAAGTGCTACAAGTCTTCAGTTATTCAGTAGACAGTTTTAGCTGCAAGATAACTTAACATTCAGGCTCCCTTCTAGAAAAATATAAAGATGACTGAAAATAGCTGTACAGAAAAAATTATCATATTGTGTAACACGAGTCTCAGCCTGAAATAATGTGGTGGTTAATCAAAATCCACTCATTTCATCTTGGAAAAATTATTTCTGACAGCCTGATAAACTAATCAGATAATTTTTCTAGGTTTTATTACAAATAAAAAATGGAGTCGATCCTAAACACAAGTATGTATTTCCATACAGCTGAAATGTAAGTTTTTATGAAGTTAGACATTGCAAAGTTTCCCTAGGGAGCACTGGATGTTCAGAGAAGCTATGTAAAATCTTCTTTATGCTCCCTGTCCATGGTAAAAGTGGAAAGGAACACAGACACACACACACAAAAAATCTATCTTATCAAATATACTGTAGATCTAGAAGCTATATTTGATTCATCAGAAACTATTGAAAAATATACCTATGAAGTGATAGGAAATGCATTTAAACAACTAAACATGCCACTATTTCAAAGCAAATTGAACAGAACTTTTAGCTATTGATGAAGTATTTATCATACACTCTTTCATGTGCCTGTCAAGTGCTCTAGAGATGAACAGCGTCACAAGTAGAACATGTGCTCACTCCACTGAGGTAGACTAACAGGAGAAGGAAACAGGAGTCCACTTATCATCATCCCTTAAGCCAGATAAAAGTACAGGGACTTGAACTGCTCTCTAAGAAAAGTCACTTCATTTCAATCAGGATTTTTTTAAAGTGTAGTGTAAGAATACAGATCAAATCTTTTTGTAATTAATATTGTATCACAGGATTTATTTTATGAAAAGCAAAATAGTTTATATTTGCTAGTGTAAAACAGATTTTGTCAGTGGAAAAACAAAAACTCCAGAAAGGTGAGCCTGAGAAATGCCAGCCACTAGCATTCAGATGCTTTCCCCACATATGAAAAGTGGTTGTCATTAGAACACAACAGGTTAAATTTATAGTGATGACAACTATAAAATCTGAATGTTACCCATTTTTATCAAAGTTATCAAAACAACATGTCCATATGCCAGCACCCACTTTTGCAAAGAACTGCTTACCTAGGTCACCAGTGACTCGGTAGGTACCATCTGCAAAAACCCAGAAGAAAACTCCTTTGGTACGTCGCACATAGATTCCACCATTGTCAACTCTTCCTGCAATAAACACACCCCCATCACGTGGCTTTTCTATGTAGACGTCACAAGTGACTGTCATGTTTACCCTGTAAGAGAAGTTCAATGTTTTAACAAGGAAGCAATCCATTTTTTTGAGCAGGAAGTAGGCAGAAATTATTTGATTTTCCTGAGATGATACTTCAGCTCAACATTAAAGCATTGTGTTATGCTTGCAATGAGAGCTGTAAAGGATAATAAAGCAAAGTAATACTGAAACCAGCAAGCAGCACCTAGAAAATTCACACAAATTCCTCCTCCCTGAAGTTGTACTACAAGGCTACTAACCATAAAAATTAAAAGCATTCTTTTTAGTTTGAATAATGGATATTCAAACTAAAAATCTACATCCTATGTCTGAAATCACTTGTAATATGCATACAGCCAACAAGGTCACATACTTAAAAAGATGCTAATGATCTATAATTATTTACAGAATGTGAAAAGACTCTCTGCAACACCAGCTCAGCTGATAAGTGAATCAAAAAATAGCTATTTTAGCAACTTTTCTTCTCACCTCTAACATAATAATAAGAATGACCTGGGTTTTCATTCTAATGTAATGCTATTAGAAGTACCAAATTCTTGAATATAAATTCATTACACAAACAAGATTATTTCTTGCCTCCCCATGTATTAAACAAGAGACACCCCCCTCATTTTCCTTAAGCCATTATAAAGAGACTCAAAGCATTACAGAATTAACTAGATAGCAATAACTTTAGAATATAGCTAGGTTCAATAAAACCATCAGAGAAAAACACTAACAAATTCAGGATAAGAGAACAAAAAGCTTTCACATGCACAAGTTTAAAATTCAAATTAAAACCAACTAAACAATCCTGAAATTGAATCATGATAAATTGACATTGATGATTGAAGTAAAGTATCATCCCACAGAGAAATTTAATGCAAAATTGGCTCAGAATTTTAATAGCAGGCACTCATTGTTGAAAATATCTGCCAGGGACAAAGTGAGTCTTAAACTGAGGATGAAGCAAATAAACTTGAGGGCCTGAAATTGAGGACTAGCATTATGAAAAGTAACAGATCAGTAAAAGTTGAATAAACTGAATATTCAGGAAGCACGCTTGGTTCTGAAAACAAGATGAAGACTCAGAAAGAAATGGAATCAAAATAAAATAATAGGAAGTTGCTAGGAATCTCAGTACAGTAATTTAAGGATACATCCTGTGTAGCTGTTATAGGAATAACTAAATATAATTTACTCAATGAGGGAAAGTGGATTATAGGGGGAATATGAGATTTTTCTTAACAGAGGGCTGCAAAAGAAAATATCAGATAACTGAAGAACAACCTCCAAGCACAAGAGAGTGATATTCTTCCAGGCTTTGGATCAAAGTGATTCAATCACTTCTCCAGGCCTGGAATCAGGTGTGAAGCATGTTCTGAAAAAGCATTTGCAAGATCAATGACCTAATCAAAGTGAAAAAACCTGACTGAATGACTATTTTAAAGAACATATCAAAAGGATTTAGGCTAGACTTCTAAGCAGAAGAGAAAGTTTTAAGCATGAAATTTATTAGTACTATTAAAAGCACAATCAGTTAACAGGCTCTTTCCCAAATCCTTATTATTTAAAAATAAAACATTATTCTAAAGTATGCAGCTTGATTCTGAATTACCATCATTGTAGCTCCTGTTAATTTTATAGCTCCTAGAAAGCATTGCAACTGTAACCATACTTTTATCAAAGAACTAACCCTCAGTTACTTTCACCCAGAAATAAAACTGGTTTAAGTAGCAGTAGAATCAAATCAACTCAATTCTAGGAACTGCTCAGAAGATGGCAGTCTGTAACAAATACAACTGAATTATCAATGAAATAGTCTGGGAGTTATGAGATTGATCATATTGCTAACAAATAAGCCAGACAACTCAAAATTACGTAATTTTAAATTAATTGGGTTTTTGTTTCAGTCAAATTTGAGAAATATTGAAACTCAGGGCATGCGTTCGTCTTTCTAGTATGCCAACTCAGATCCATCATTCTAAAAAATTAGCTTGAACAAATATGCCCAGCAGGATATAAGGCAAAAAAAAAATTCTAGGACAGTGCAGCAGTGGGCTAAGTAACCAATAAATATGGTGGACTCCCCATCCTTTAAGAGTCATTTAGGCAGACACAGCTGGTCTTTGGCCCTAAGCAGGGCTCAGTGACTTTTACAAGTCCCTGAATCATCATTCCTACAAATCTACAGAGAATCTGAAGGCAAAAGCAAAAGCCCTCTGTCCGAGAGAAATGAGGCTTGAGACAGATTCACTGATCATAACTCACACTGGTGAGGAGGACATTTCCCCAAATGTCACTAGAAAATATTATTTACATACCACTTAAAATTTCCTATGACACTGATGGTCTGGTCTGCATCAGAAACCCAAGTGATGGGCCGTTGAACCACCACCTGGCGGAGTGTGAACACATGATCTCCTGGGTCAGAAGCATTTACAAAATATTCAAATACACCTGTCTGATCTGCAAAATTTGGCGCTTCACTGAAAGGTGGATTACCTGTTCAGAAAATAAAATGCATATCAACTCTAAAACATTATTTTTCTTCCGTGTACTCATTTTCAGAAATTTCCCCTAAAAACTTTCTCCACAATTTTGACAAAGCAGTCCCCAAAATGGAAGTTTTTAAGCAGACACCAGTTCTGCAATACATTCACAAAGTAAACTACATTCTTCCCTGCCTTCCAAAAACTAGCTCACTATAGTTATGAGCTATACCAATTAAATCAAGAATTGGTGCTAGTGAGCACCCAGTTAAGACATAAAATTAAATACATCTCATTGCAATGTAGAGTCTACAGGTGTAAGTTGTTGGAAAAACAGGTATAAATAAACAAAACCAAAACAGATCTTCAGGCTACCTCATACAGAGGATTCAAATAACGTAACTTTCTTTCTACATTACAATTATATCTGTGTGTGAATTAAGTTTTTGACTAAGAGAATTTTGACTTACGTATATTGAAATCATCTTTGTAATTTGAAGGAAAGGGCTGAGAAGGAGGAGGTGCCTCTGAGAACACACATTTCCGTCCTGTCTTTAGTGTGGTTAAAGTGTAGACTTCATCCACATTTAGATCTAAAGAAAATCTTCCCTTCCATACCTGGAATTGAAGAAAGCTCAAGCTGCAAAAATTAAACAACAAAATGACAAAATACCCAAGTTCATGAAGTAAAGAAGATCCTCTGAAGCCCTGATTTAAGGCCAAAATCCTGTCTTCTTGCCTCAGCATTTAAATATCTCTGGGCTATTTTGAAAACTCCTTTTCCCCAAATTCTTCATTTCCTCCAGGTAAGCTTGTATATAGCCAAGTGAAATTGTAGTCAAACAGCCTTAATAAAACATGCCCTAAACATACAACTTAAGCATGAAAGTTAAGGAGTTTCAGCAAAGGGGAAAGGTGCACCTGGAATTGCAGAGAGACTGTAATTAAAACTGACCAACTTACCTTTACAGGACGGAGTTTCTGGAAAAGACTGGAGTTTCCATATTCAAAACCAAGTCTAGAATGCCACACTTGAAGGGTTTCCACCATATACTGCAATGGAACACACCATACAATTTAAAACACAACAGCAAAATAAACAACCTTCAATATCCAACTTGAGGAATATCACCCTCTAAAGGTGTCTAATTTTTGTTATTTTAAAGCTGTTGATCACATTAGAGGCAACAACTCTATTCAGCTAGTCATTGCATATGTCTTGCATTTTTACAGATTATACATCAATTATACATCAATTATCCTAACATACACTAATGTTGCTTATAAAGACAGACAGCTCTGCAAACACAGACACAAACTTTAATTTCTCTGTCACCAGCAGTGATACCCCTTGGATAAAAGCTCTCTTCCTAGAAGTACGTAGACTGAAATAACATCCTACTAGTTTCACTTTTATGAGAACTTTAGTTTAGTTGGTAGTGCTTTGATATTAAGTTTTGAGCAAAATATTTCACTTAGAGATCTCCAGACTTCTGCAATACTATCAACTACATTAGTTACAGATTTTAATCATACTTAACTTCTACGATTTTTTTCAGTTACCACACCAACAACAAAGCAAGTGACCTGGAGCTACCAGATGGATAAGCCATTCCTCAAAAGGGAGCTGTGTATCCAAACTGATACTCCACTACTCTTCCTAAGTGAACCACTTTATTGCAAAAACTATTGTCCAAATTATCTCCTCCTAAAGGAAACGAATGCTTCCAAAAATCAAATTCCAAGTAAGTAAGCACTGTCAACTTCTGAGAAGCAATCATCCAAATCAACTAACAACGACTCCTTACAGTTTATACTGTGAAAGTACTGTTCACAATTCAGAGGGAACTTTACTTTAGCAAGATTAAAAAAGAGAATAAACAAATCAGTAACTGGGAGAGTCTCAGAATATCTCTTCACAAGATGCAACAACAAAACCTACAGTTTAAAATCAGCTATAGCTATTTCCCTGGACATGAACTGATAACTAGAAAGGCCACAGCCACGTTGGCCAGACAAACTATGTCAGCACGTCAGAGCACCCAGCCTTGGAATAAATTCCAAAGAAAAGTTCAGTTGCATTTCAATTCTGGGCAATTTCTTCTTCAATATAGAGATGATTAGACTGGGAGGCAGCAATTCCACAGTTTCAGTTATGACATTGTATCTCATGGTGAAACAGAACTAGAATGCTTAAAACTTTGCCAGGTGTGTAACAGCTTTCAATATCTGAGACTTAGTTTCTTGCTAACCCGTGATATTGCCTTGCATATATTTGATTATGAATGGCAATTCATTTTACAAGGTTTATCAAATGTATTCGAAATCTACTTACAAATGACCCTGTGAGGTAGAAAGTTGCTCTCTGAGGTGCGACGTTGAAATTTGGCAATGGAGGCCTGATACATTTAGAGTGATTATGAGTCTGAAGAAAAAAATAAATGCAACAGAAGAAACACACATTACTGGAATGCAACACATGGCAACATTCATGAAAAACATACAGCATAGAATTGAAATTTAAAAAGCAATAATGCATTTCACTGTTATCTTAAAACCTTTAATTACACCAGTTTAATAATTTCATTTTGTATACAGATTTTAAGAAAGCACATGATATAACTTCCTCCTGTGTCATCCAGTTAAAGCTAATGTGTGAAAAAAAGATAAACTTGGCATATATATTGGCCTCCAGGAAGTCTCAACTAGGTATTCAAAGTTCAGATAGAAAAAATGACCTCTAGTGAACTCACTAACAAAGCCACAAGTATCAAAGAACATTCACAGATACCAAACTACATAAATCAAGGACAAGTTCTTCATAACAAAACATTTCCTTTAACTCTTCTAGTCCACTGGAATTGCTGATGCACATACCATAGTTTCAATGATGATGGTAAGGTTCCCTAGGCCATCTGTTAGAGCTACAAAACTGCCACCTCCTCCTAAGTGTCCATCCACTTGCAAGTATGACCAGCCTGGCTGAGTAAATTGTGTGGTGTGTGCTGAGACAAAAATCAGAATACAATAATCAAAACTTAATAAAAAATAGTACAATTTGTAGGCTTAATTAAATTTCTCCCTCATACATGCTCACAGAACAAAATCTTGATTTGGGGAAGAAAGTAATAGAACTTCCAAAACATATTTTACCTATACAAGAGGAAAGACTAAAGAATTATCCTACAGCAAAATTAAAAATATCAACTCTCTGGTTGATAAAAACAGTTAAAATGATAGCAATTATTTAGACATGAACTATATAAGGTAATCATGTACATGCAATTTGAATATTCATCACAGTTTATATTGTCACAAATCTCTTCTGTTTTCTTTTAATTAAGTAAACATTTGAGCCAAAGAAAGCACACATGGGAAATTCCATGAGGAGTAACTAAATAAGTAGGGTTTTCAGCAAGTAAATGAAACTATCAAAGAACATGACCACCCAGGTCATGACAATCCTGAGCAACATGGACACAAGAACAACTGTTCAGCTGTTCTGAACTCTTCATGAGACATTATGGCCATTTTTCATTCAATTCTTTTACATGTATAGGTATCTAGCAGAAGAATAAAAATTAAAGCATTTGTCTTGTTCCTCCTTCATGGCACTGCATAGCTCTACTGAACTGCAGGAAAGACAGTAAAGTATTACTTAAGGACTACAGAGTAGCCAGTGAATCCATGTGACCACAGACACTAAGTGAACATGCTTCCCTTTGCCCAATCTCAAGGAAATGCTGATTTACATAAGCCAAGAATTTCAAGCAGGACAAGAATATAGAGGTTCTTTGTTGCATTTTCTCAAATTGAGAAGTACCAAAAGGAATTGATACTACTCAAGGATTAAATATGGAAAAGGGAAACAGAAAAGCACACTAACCTTTATAGGCACTTCACATCAAAATATTTTAATAGTAACAGCAATGAAGGAAGTAGCTTATTCATTTCTGCCACAGTTAAAGGTCAAGTTCTAAGATTTCCCTTGCTACTAAATCTTCCTGCTATTAAAATGAGCTTTTTTTAACCTTCTTTCTTGAAAGTATTTGCAAAACTTTGCACAGATCTACCTTAATTTGGTACAAAAAAAAATGCACATAAAAACACTAAATAAATAAAGGCCTCAGAAAATACAGTGATGCTTGGTATCAGATCACCAAACTTTTAACTGCAAATTTTTTACCTGTAATCCAGATAGGAGAGTCAACTTTATAGTGGCCACTCCATGGCTCTTGCGCTGTCATTAATCCACATCGACCAAAGGGCAACTCTTCGTAATAACTAGCCACCAGGTTCCATGCAATTGTTCTGGAAGAAAAATACGTGTTTGCTCCATTCACACGGATAGTATCAGATTAACTTAATACAAGAATACACTCCCCCTTTTTCTCTGTTAGAAAACGAAAATAATTTGGTGGGTGGGGGTGCAGGGAATCTATTTCCAGCTAATGGGGAACAAAAACACATGAGAGGAAAATAAAGCAAATTAGTTTCCAGTCGTGAGAACTTCTTCCAAAACTGGTGAAAAATTCTCTTGCTATAGGACCATGAAAAGTTATACATTAAAGGAAATATGTATTGAGGGTTAAAGACTCCAATTGTTAGGGTTTTTTCCTGGTCTGAATGGGAAAAAATGTTGTTAGCAAAGTATGGGTGTTGTTTGGTTGGGGTTTTTTTGATTGCTTGGTTATTGCTGTGCATGGTGGTAGATGTTTTGGGTGGACTTTTTTGGGGGAGAAGTTAAGTACCACAAAAAAAAAAAAAAAACTTATCTTTATCCATATAAGTAACAAACAGAAAACAATTTTAACCAGCCATCCACCAGGACTTCTTGGTCTTTTAAAGACATTGTCAGGATACCAAGAAGGATAATCACTTCATGGATTTTGATTTGGTCTTCAGTGAAAATGTTTTGCAAGAACATTAAACTTAAGACCTCTGGGCCGTAAGTGTGGAAACACAGCTTAACAGAGCAGTTAAGTAGAAGGCAAAAGCTGTCAATCTGTTTTGCTGTTGCATACAGGTGAGTACAAAGGCCTCATTCTAAAGTCACTGATGTAGACTTATCACACTATACATACATACAGAAGAGATCCCGGAATTCTATAAAAACTTGCTCATAAAATAAACAACTCTTGAATTGTAAACTCAACTTGCTCACATTAAACTTGTTCTGCTGATTTCAAACTAAGAAAGAAAAGTGGCAAACACAACTTCAATGGCAGTAAGCTTAACATAAAGATAAGCTGCCTTTCATCAGAAAGATTCGCTTTTCAGTATAAAATCCAAGATAACTTCACTGTTGGATAGCTGGACTTGGAGCTATTCTACAGTATTTTATAAATACAACACATATGCTTGGCTGTTAGGCTACAAAAGAAATAGGGCATATATAATTCGAAAGGGGTTATAAAAATAGAAAAATAATGGGAAAAGAAAGACCCCAAATTAAGATATTAAAGCATTAGTTAAGAGGCAAGGAGAATGATCAGGAATTCATGCAGGAAATATTTATCTGCTAGAAAATTTCAGCTTGCAGAGAAAACAAAAGATTTGTAGAAACCAGGTGATTCAAGAAACTTTCCTTTACAAGTATCAAAGTGTTTTTTCCGGCACTCCACTTCAAGCAATAGGTAAGAATATTTCTCTCTATTTTTCAATAATGAAGTTACATAGAATCTAAAAGCTTTAAACAATTTTGCTTACATCTTGATGCCTACATTTTCTTTAATCAAACTTTTCTTTCAGCCTTGCAGTTGCTGCACTAGAAACATCACACTATATTTTCTATTCTCTTCTAAAACTGAATTATGTCACTTCCCACTAAAGAGAACATTTATCTTACAGTTTTCAGTTTAGAAAGAAAATGTGCAGAAAACAGTTAATGTATCAGAAGACTACAGCATGCTTAAAAATGGATTCTGAGGAAGAAGTTGTATGGAAAAACTAGATAATTACATCCATAATTATATGTTTAACTGAAGACAACCTGATAAATACCTTAAGAAAAATACAGATAAATTAGTTTTATTGTTATTCCTTTTATTATTATTTCCTCCGATGTTTTTCATTGTTAGCTCTTCTTAAGAACATTCTCTTTTTATTAATTATCATGAGTCTTAAAGGCATTTGAAATTAACTGCATAAACCATTGGGTGCTGTGGAACAAGAATACATTGAAACTTGTGGGACTTCTACCCCAGAAAGAGGGAAGAAGAGCAGACCATATCTTGCTCTATTTGAATTCAGACTACAGTGGGGTGAGTTTCAGTTTACTGTTTTCTCACCCCAGCAGATGGATGCGTTATACAGTACTTCAAATAATTCACTAATTCTTACACACCAAGTTGTGCAAGCGAGCAACAGTGCCCAACACTTACGAGGTCATGTTTCCATTCACGTAGTTTTGGTTCAGGATCCGAGCCCAGCAGCCTGCACCAACATCATCATTGAAAGTACTGTAATCTTCTGAAGCCCACAGTTTCTTCCCAGTTAACAGGGCATCTTTCACTGTTTTTGTCCCAGGATAGTGAGCCCTACACAGTATTTTAAAAAGAAAGAACTCTTAGTACAAAGAAAAAAATCAAAGTTTGGATGTAGATACAGCAGCAATGATTCACCTCCTTCAAACTGAAAATGACAAATAAAATTTCTTTTAAATACTGCAAGTGGAATAGAATAAAACTGAACAAGGAGAAACTGTTACATTCTGGAGCTTATTATATTTACATCAGTAGATTATTTCTTCTGCTACATGACAGCATATAGATAAAGACACCATGCAATTTCCAGTTTGGTAAAGCAAACCTCCGTCCTGAAATTGAGCTTGAAGATGTTCATTACCATAATGTGCCAAATAAAGAAAATACATGCTAACTCATACTATCTTAAACAAAACCATAACTAATGTAAAACCAACAGTAAGATACAGTACTAGGCATTATACTAAGAACTTAACTGCATGAATGTCTTAATAAACATGAACTTGGCTAATTTTGCACATCTTTTTTAATACTCAGGTTTCAAAAAAGAATGCTTGTTGGACTAGAGAAGTTACAGAGGTATAACACTGATAATAGCTGAAACATATAATAGCTGATTTTCTTTCCAAGATCTTCCTTAATAGGAGGAGAGATCCTTTCTCCCAAAGGAGATTTTGATTATATTCCATCACAACACTGAGCCACTGTGCAAGGTTTGTCTGACTGAAATAAAACCTTTCAAATCCCTTGCAGAAAATAGGGTTGAGATTTTCCTCACTTAGCACATTCATTGAACACACTAGATATGTACACTAAAATGAAATTATCAGCACTGGAAAGGAAAACATACATGTTTCTTTTACTATTAGACTGCAACTTGACAAATGGATATATTTGTGTCAGGGATACAAGGAACACCTGCTTTTCTAGGCTGACGGTTAGGGTTTTTTCATTATTTTCCCTCTACTGGACAATGAGCCATTTCCCAGTGTTGTAGTCCTTCATACATAGCTTCATTAACAGCAATGTAACCGCTAGCAGAGATTTTAGCTACACTCTTCTCTGCTGTACAGATTACTGTGTATTTCCCCTTTGGCTTGGAAACATTAAGTATTGCATTAGTACCAAGCAAAAGGCTTTTGTAATGGCATAAAGTGCACAGCTTGCAAAAACATAGTAGAGAAGGAATAATTTGTCTTTCTACACCCCATATCCTGAAAAGGTGTTTCTCAAGTGTCAACATCCCTGCCAAATAAAACCTGAAATACGCAAGAGAGTATTTAACCTCCCTGTTAAGACTGAATCAGAGTAGGGGCATAAAACTTACATTTGTAAAGAGTTAAGTAACTACAGCTTACTTAGACAGTGTGAAAACAGTTGAGCTTTATCCAGACACGATCCAAGACTTCACCTACGAAAAGCTGCCAGGATACTGTTCATGTTTGGAATGGGGGGAGGGCTTGATAGCAGGGGTAGATGACACTGACTGCCTATCTGTATTTGGAGAAAAAGCCTTCATTTCTACACCTCCTATAGGTTGGATATATAAAGATGAATAAAAAAGACTCAAGTTGAAGCAAGGAACTGCCATATTTGAAGCATGTGACTGGGTCAGTCAAGTTTATGGCACCTAGTAAGTAAAAGTTTAGAGCTACTGCAAAAAGAGAAGTAAATGAACATGTGGTAAACACATTTCCATTCAGCCATCAAGTCAGTAATCAATCTCAAATTTAGTCTACCAGCAAAATATTATTATGACAAAACTCAAAACCAGTAAAACATGTCAGCTGGCCACATGTTTTCCAAACAGCTTTCTCATCCAAACAAAATGGGAACTAAGAATCAAGACACTGTAATTCAAAGAAGAATCACAGCCCAAATTCATTTCCAGAGTACAAATATTTCAGTAACAAACCAGTGTAAGTCAGTAACACAAGACTGCGTAAAAAGTTGTAAAGCTAAAGCACTTTTTGCATACCAATTAGAGTAACCAAAACAACCCTCAGAATAAATAGTGTTGTCCAAAAAAACCTGCAATCCATCAACAGTGCAGCCGCACCCCATAGGAATCTTCAATACGATAGAAGACTCCAGATTCAATTAAAGATTGAGGTTATTACTGGGACAAGAGCCATGCGATTTGATGTGGGTTAGTATGGAACTTCATATATGGTACCAATCCTTTCCTTGCAGGTAAGAGTGCAGAGAGGTAAAGTTCTGGCTGTGTTAGTCATACATAAGATGAAGACAAAGTACAAACAAACCACCAAGAAAGAAAAACAGAAAGAACCCCCTACCCAATCACATCGACCACTCCGTGGAGCTCAGAATCAGTCAGCATGACAAAGGAAATGGGCTCCCACAGTCTATCGCTGGCTATGATCCTCACCTGCTCCAGACCATGCTTATCCAATGTGTACCTCAACAGCTTGGAAAAAAAGGAGAGCAAAGAACAGAGAGAAGGGACAAATAAAATAAAATGTTTTTCAAATTGTCAAAACTTTACATTGGGAAAGGTAGCATCCTCTTCAGCGCTGTTTGAACATAGTTGAAAAAAACTACTATGCTTTAATTCATGCTTTTGCAGCTTGGACAACTGTTACACCAAACAAAATGTGCCACATTGTCAAGCACAAAGCGACTTCAAAGGACACCTTCTTCCTCTACCATACCAAATCCCAAAATACATGATAAAATTAAAAACATTTTGCTCTTCTTACAGACGCAAAAGTACAGATAAAGACAAAGTATATCACATTTCATGCAAGATACCCTATTTGCAGATGAGCCACTTAGATATTACAGTGTTGATGGTTAAACTACTAGGACCACATACAGGGCAAGGACAATTGAATTACAATTTATAAACCTTGCAGAAGTACAGTAAAAATTTCATTAAGAACAGGAGCTCATTCCCCCAACACTCCCTGCTAATCACCTAGTTCAGTTTAACAGTGAAGCAACCACAGATGAGGTGAGTTCTTCCTAAACACAAGCAACAAAACAAACAAGAAAAACACCAGACATGTACACACCTTATTGCCCAACTGTTTTATTTCAATCTTTAAAATTGCAACTACTGTGCAGTTCCCTAGAGATTTTAAGGCCTTGAAAGTCAATGAAACAGTTCTAAAATGTCACATAACATCAAGTCTAACTATGCAGTTTCTTGAAGTCCAGAGGTCCCCTAAACAGTGTTTGCTGTACTTTTGATTACAAATGGCATTTTAGGAAGGGATAAAGCTCAATGGGGAGCAATGGTATCAAGGTAAAAATTACTTGATGTCAAAAAGGAAAGAAAACAGAAAATTAAATTAAACACAAAGAAAGGGAAAGGGCAGTTATTTTTTCTGTATGGATGCCAAAGTAATCATTGCAACTATCTTGATAATTTCCAAATAAAAAAATATAAATTTAATCCCAGGTTTCCATTCCACACTTAAAGAACTAAAAAAAAATCATAGAGAGGGTTATAACTGAAAAGAGATTACAGAAGAACATACAAAAAAGGATTTCTGAGAAAAGAATGTAAGACTATTTAGGAAAACAGACTGACTAGCAGATTTTGCAAACAACTAGACATGCTTATCTAAGAGACATAAAGATACAGTGTATTTTCAGCAGCTTTCTGAACCTGAGCATTTGAAGGACAGATGCCTAAATACTATTATCTTTCACTAGGTCAGCAAGAACTGTTTGGTAATTAGTACCCTAAAGTCAGCAGTGGCTGAGAAACATGGTGTCCTCCTTTTGCACTAACCTTAATTTCTTGATAGATAACAAAACCACTGCATAGGAAAACTCAACACTTCATTTTTTCAGATCAGTAGTGGTGGGGGAGTTGGGAAAAAATCTGTATGACACTCAATAAAAACTTCTGACAAAAAGAACTTTTATTTTAAAGAACAACTAAAATATGTGGTTCTAAAGGCACAAACAAAAACCAGTACTCCTATCCTTGATTCTGTCAAGCTTTGAAAGAAACAAGAGCTGTACACAGTCAGAGCATTCATTCTTCAAGTTATATTGTCACGGAAATCATTATAACAACATTTCCTGATGCACTGTAACTTGCTGAGCTGCAAGTCTTGCCTAACCTAGGAAAGTTTTTCAAAGTTTTTTTAACCAAATTATTTACTCAATGCTGACACTGTAACTGGTATTTCTCAGGCAGCCACTTCCAGGTGTTTGGTATTTACAAGCTCAACCCATATAAAAGCAGTTTCTTTATAAAATCCCTGCTTAACTAACTTGCTATAACCCTTGAACCAGGCATTATTTAAACAATGATGAGCATATCATACTTCCTCACTTACAGATGATGAATGGAACATGACTGACCACAAGAATGTTCTTATCAAAGTAAGGTTAACAACAGAAATAAGGTAACAGATACAACACAAGTAAGCAATTTATATCTGTATAGGTAATTTCCACTGGGAACATGTAATTTTTTTTAAAAATCGTTATAATTTTGAGAAACCAGAGATTACAAAGAAAGCAAGAGCAGCAGAGTAAGTACCAAGCCAGTTGCCAGAAGCAAGGTATTAAGAAAGTGTATTACAGAACAAGAGTGAAGGCAAACAATTGAGCTGACATTTACTGAAACTGCAACAGAAGGCATTCCCAGCTGCCAAAACTGAGACAGGCTGTATTAGTTTACAAACTTTGGGTGTTTGTTTTTACTTCTATGTTACTGTCAGTGCATGCATTTCTAATATTATTTTATGAGATATAAGCAAGAAAAAGAAACTTCTAGCTCTAGGATATGACCAGAAAAATCTCAGTTGCAGCCACAGAAAGCCCCAGGGTGATAAGTTCCACTGTGAAAGTTCACGCCCACCTGAAATTAAAACCAGTTGAAGACCAAGAGTTCAGCCCTAAGGTTTTTGTGACTTGGAAGATGCACATGCAGATTAGTTAAGAGTTTCCTGTCATTTGCTAGTGCTAAGAAGCCTAAAAGAGAGCTCCTAAATGGACACTTGAAAGAAATGATGGAAGAGTGGTAAGGTCAGCTCACACATGTACTAAACTGAAGGAAGAGAGGAAGACAAGAAAGAATAATCCATCACCACTGCACACAATGATGAAAAAATGGAACATCTAGGAAGTATGAAATAAGAATATATAACTCTTGAAAATAGAGATGACTTATTTACAGAAAAGAAGCAACAGCAAAGTTTAAAATGCCTCCCTTCTCCCACACTTACCCGACTACCTCAACAGCATTGTTAAGATAGGGATCAACTATCATCTCTTTTGAGACATTCCAATCTCCATCCGCAGCGATGATGCCAACGTTCCACAGACCCAGTCTGTCCAAATAATGTCGAAGCACCTTAGCAACAGATAATACCACTTAAAGTACAGCCTTCATCAATGAGGCAATGTGAAAACTTAGGATTGAAAACAATTTAAGAACTGTAGAAGGAGTCAGTGGAAGCCTTTGTTTTCAGACCAGGATGAATAAGAAAAGTTCTCACTTCTCAAATGAGAGCTACAGTGGCAACTAAGACAAAGTTAATGGTAAGTATTTCTAAAACTGAAGGATTACCTATGACATTCAGACAGTCATTACACAAAAATGGGCTTCTTATCAGTTGGATAACTTTTGACACCACATGTGCATACATATACTCCACTTGGACACTCTCAACATAGTGACTCCATTGCATGCATGCAAACCATTACACAGAAGTAATGGTTTTTCGTAAAGTCAGTCATGTTAAGCTGATCTAAAAATGACAACTGGCTGAAATGTGGAAGTGGACATACCTCCCCAAGTGATCAGAAGCAAAAGTTAACCTGATCCCAAAAAAAGCATCGTGAAAAAACAGGGATTGAATTCTTGAAATAGGAAAGACCTTCTATCCATGCAGCTGTCTACAAGAACAGAAACCTTTGCTAAATACCTGTCCTGTTCAAGTGAAGAGCACCTAAACATTCTTTTCACTGCACATTTTACTAAACAAAACAAAAAAATCCTTGCTGTTTCAACTGTTTAGTATTTAACTTTACCAACTACTATGCTCTTGCTTCTCTAACGCTTTCAGGAAAAGTAATGAATAAAACTGTAATTGCATATTTACAACAAAAATGGGGGCAACCAACTTTGAATTCAAATATGCCAGCAGAAAATAATTCCTGTTCTCTCTTCCCAGCTTCTCCTTACTATTTCACTGTTAAAGATGATAAACCTCTCACATTTGTCTGGGGAACTTCTTAGATAAAATATACCAATGCAAATTATACTCAGCCTTAATGGTTAAGAATGAACCACACTTATAGAGGGCCAGTATTATCTGAAGACTCAAATCAGAAATAATAATTTTTTAAAAATTAAAGAACATATTTTCAGCAGCTTGCATATACACTTGCATCTGAAAAAAGCCACATCAGTCCACAGTCTAAAATGCTTTTTTCATTCTCAGAAGTAAAGGAATTATGTGCTATGTGCTGTCGGTATGCATGCACCCACAAGAAAGACTTTGCAACTTGATTCAAAGATCAGTAGGTATGAATCCTTAAACAATTTCTTGTAATGGCCCTCCAGCAATGTGAAAAAGAACAGGGAGCATTTCTGTTTTTCATGTAGTCAAATAAGAACAGAAATCAAAGTCTTAAGTGTTGATGACAATCACAGCCTAGATCTCAAGGACATAAAATTCACTGAGAGGAAGAAAAGTACCAATGAAGTTCTCTTCAGCTATTTGAAACCTTTGAAATTTGCCAGAAGAAAAATTCATAATGCTAGAAAGTCCTTGCAATTTAAAGCTTTCTAGCTACCCACACATTTGGAAAACTTGCCAAATCACAGAGACAGTTCAGAAGAACAAGATGAATGGTTGCAGAACTTCCATGCTGAGAGATAAGTACCAAGAATACAGAACTGCATGCACCAAAAATGCACTCCACAATAATACACAGAATAGTTCCCCCATATCCAGTCTTCATATAACTGAAAGAACAGGGTCTTCCTGAACAAGAATTTATAAGCATTAAAATCCTCATTTCTATTTTCTTTTTTTTTTTCCTATCTAGTAAGAAACATAACTAGTGTCTTAGTGGATGAAGTAACTAAAATAACATCTTACAAGTAAAAATTTAGCAAGATAACTAAGAGTTTACCTGTGACATATTTCACAGGAATTACAGAAAATGTTTGGTGTGCAGCAGCACACTTCATTGAACTGACTTCTTTGGAAATGGCAGACTGCAAATAGAACTATTATGCTGACTAGAGAATAGGTGCCAAGTGACACTGTAAGAGAATGAATGGTAAAACAGGTGCTTAATAAAAAAAGTCTTATCAGCTAACATACAGTAGAAGGAAGGCGGAAACTTGTCAGTGATTTTAAGGTCACATTTTAAACTGAATATTCAGCTCTAGAAGCCAAACATTCAGTCCTAATCCAACAGCATTCAAAAAGCTATAACGTAGAATGTTGCATCTAGACTCAACAGTTTGTTCTCCATATTCTTTCTCCACACATGAGGAAGCCAAGACAAAGAGATGAGAAAGCCTCCAGGTAAAATGATACAGACTTGGGACTTTTCAGGCTGGAGAAGGTCTTGGGGTGACCTAACTGCTGCTTTCAAGTACCTGAAGGGAGCCTACATAAAAAGATGGAGAGTGACATTTTACAAAAGCATGTAGTGATAGGACAAGGGGGAATGGATGGAATGTCCCATCCCTGGAAGTGTTCAAGGCCAGGCTGGATGAGGTTTTGAGCAACCTGGTCTAGGGGACGGTGTCCCTCCCCATGGCAGCAGGATTGGAACTGGATGATCTTTAAGGTCCCTTCCAACTCAAGCTATTCCATGATTCTCTAAGTCTTACTTGCTATTAAGAAGAGGTAATACCATTGTGTCTTAGCCTCAAAGCAGTAACAAGGAAAAAAAAACAAAGCAGGGCCTTGCACTTATGATTTCACTTCAAGGCAATATAACAAACAGAAGAGAGTTTTCAAAGCAAGGCAGGGGGGGCTGCAGAGGTATTCAGCAGTGAGAAATATTAGAGCTATCTCAATGTTACGTGAAATACTATGTTCCTTCAATTTTTTTAAGCAAAAAGTATTGAATTTTGCAAAGTTAAAAACACAGAGCCTTTACTGTGTTTTTATAGCAATATTTAAAAGTACTATAATCATGCAACTTAGCTACAGAATTTTAAGCAATTCTAGATCTTGGACTTCTAGCCATATCCAAACTGGTATCCAAGCTGGTATAAAGATGATACACATTTGTATGATAGTGGCAACTGAAATTTCCATTAAAATTTAGAAGTCCTAGCATACTTTAAGCTCATGCTTAAAGTTCAAAATAACAGCTTCACACACACAAAATAAACTGTCTAGATATCTGACCATGTTAGCATTCCATGCATGCAACTACAAGGAACAGAGTTCAGTAAGTGAACTAGTTGCAGGATTAAGGTCCCTTTCCTAGGAAAAGTCAGAAAAGCTAATTGTTTGCATATGGTGAGACAAGCATTTCACTTCACAGGAAAAGAAAAGAATACATACCTTAATGTATTTGCTACTAAATGCCCTTTCATTCCATATCTATAAAGGAAAAGTAAAATCCATTTAGAAAAATCAGGATATGTTAATGCAGAACTAAAGATTTTATTTATATATGTGTAAGATTATAAAACCATTAATCAACTCCATGGTTTCCGTGTGCTAGAGGAAAGTGCTGGTTGGTTTTGATAGCAGCATTTCTGGGGAAAATTCTGTATGGAAGTTCATAATAGCCACTTGTTTATTTTTCTCTAAGGTCCCCTGATTGCCTCCTTGCTGACAAGAATGCAAGAGCTGCCTCAGCTCTACAATGGCAGCAGTGTTACATTACCAATGGCTCTACAGTTTGCTAGGAATCATTGAGAAATACACTGCAGCTTCAAGGTGTGGCCTAATGAAAGGGCCCCTGTTGCAATATATGAACATAGGAGAGCAAGAATAACTCACATATTGAACAAATCAATGGAGCTTACAGTTCTTTCTAATTTACACAGGACTGCATAGAAGCTTGAACACTAAAGAGATTCAACATATTTTAATAAACAGACACAAAATGAGCTAATTTCTAAATTTTCCATCTTTTATCGGAAGAGTGTTTAAGCTAAACACAGCTCAAAATTCAAAAGCTGGAACACCAGTCTGCCTTCTTACCAAAGCCTCTGGCCCACAAAACACATAGGCAGAAATTTTGATTATTTTTTTTTTCCCCTAACCTCAACATGAACAGTGACTCACATTCACCAGTAAAGGTTTAGATTACCCAACAATGTACAAGCACACACCTTCCTGCAGATGGGGTAGGTTCAGTTGATTTTGGTATTTCTACATCTTTCTGTAAATGCTAACAGATGACTTTGGAAATGAGCTAATTAAGACATTACTGACTGAAAGGCTCATCTCATAAATCAAATAGTGATACAGAACATATACTTACAGCAAAGAGTGGTAAAGGCTAACCATGTACAATCACAATAGCATTAAAATTGTTTTGACACTTCACAGACCTCTCACTGACTTCCCGTATTTCAGATTATACCCACAAAGAAATCAGACAATATGCAATATCACCACATTGCCTGGCGAAGCAGAAATTCCCTTTTCTTAGAAGAGAATTCAGAAGTTTAATGACTGCGAAGTAACAACAGAAGTCAACATTACTCAAACACATGAAGTGCAGAACTTACCTTCTACTCTGAGAGCACAGGGCAGAGAAAAATGTAACAGCAATTGTTCTCCCTGTCCCCAAAACTGAATTGCTGAAGTATCGCTATGTTACCCACAGTGCAAGACTGACCCAACTGAAGTAAGTCAGCAACATCAAGGGGGATGCATTCCAAAGGAGATATTTGTGAGCTACACCTTTCCACATTACAGCAGAAAGGTCAGGCTTCTTCTGAGGGACGGGAACCACAGTTTTAGAAGCTTTGTTCTAGGCTTTAGAAGCTTTGTTCTGAAGGGATTTGCAGCTTTTCTGCATTTAAGCTGTCTCATATCCAAACACTTAAAAGTCCAAAGTAAGTGTCCAGTCAGTGTAGGACTGATTTTAGAGGAATTCTAGACACACTTCCTTGGTCAAATAATGAAGTGGAGTTTTTTAGATTGTCTGTTTCTGTCTCTCATCTCCAAATTATGACATTTTTTCTCAGACATTAATTCACTACTTCCATATATTGCACAATAGCACAATACAGTAGTTGTAATGTACTGTAAAAGGTTCACCTTTATCAACTATAAATACTGCTAGTAAAAATTGCAACGTTATAGAGGATTGCTCCTCTGCAAAATAACAACCATATTTTATGCCGTCATGTTAGCTGACTTTCACAAACTGTGTTAACTGATGCTTTTTGTTATCTGGTAACTGCTGAAATGCAAGCAGAACAAGCAAGGCAGGAAAGGAAAATATTTCAGAACTCTCAAATTCTTTGGTAACTTTGTTCTAGAAATAGGAAGGCAGGAACTATTTAACATGGGTTCTGCTTTAACAGCTGTCATTCCAGAAGACTGTAAATTAACACAACCACTGCCTTTCCCCTGGCAACAGTACAAGCCAAAACTGTAATTACCAAAAAAAAAAAAAATTCCCTTTCTATCTTCCTCCTCCAGTCATCAACAAAGACAGACAAGAATAAGATCTTAGGAGAAGATAGATAAAATATACAAGAGATTTTACTTTACTGACCCCAATATAATCAATGTCCAAATCATGATACTGTTTTGCTCCTAATATCCAAGAAACAATATAGTAAGCAGTGACATCTGGATAGTCATAGGGCCAGTTTTCACCCCTCCCTATCCATCCTGGAAATGCCCAAGGTAATCCTGGAAACAGAAGAGAAAAACAAATAAATGAGGTAAGTAGTTGGTCTACATTACTCAATAAGCTTCAAGAGCAAGCTGTAATTTGCTCTACTTAAAATGAAGGAGCAGATATGCATTTCAGACTCGCTTGGTTCCAGTGAAGACAATGAAACATAACCTACCTAACTGCAGAATATGCTATAATACAAATTATGATCAAGCATATTAATAGCTGCTTCTTTGTTTTAATAAGCTATGAAGAATTCATTGCTAGAGAACTGACTACGTATAATCTGTCAATCTTATGGTATTATCTCTAACAGATTTAAAAATCTGAAGATTTTAGAATAAAAATTTACAAAGTTAAAGGCAAAGGATCAATACAGAACATGAAAAATTGTTAATCTCCTAAATATGAATTTCAGAAGACGTGATGATCTGATGATAAAAGAGGAAGGAAGATTTGGATCATGAGAAAGAATTTCCAAGTCTCAGCTGTTCACTGGATCTTGTAGTAAATAATAAAAACAAATTAATCTAACTAGATGCTGCTAAGTTTCCAGATGACTTGTATAAGATACCAAAGGCTAATTTAAAAGTAAGCCCTCCCTCCTTTGTTGAGTGCTTGATCTGATGGAAGAGGGACATTATTAATAATCACAATTAGTCACAAACAGTAGGTTCTGTCCCAAACAGAACCTGATTGGGAAATCCTGCACCAAGCCTTGCTTTGTGGCTGGCTGTGGTAAAGTTCCTGGAAGACAGAGGAATTATAGATCTTTTAACTGAAAGATTTCTTACCTTGTTTCATGTAAAATACATTTTGTATTTCCAACATACAAAAATGCAATCTAGGGTTCCACATTTGTATTGTCTCAGCACACACACAACTCACAAACAAAACAGGAAGACACGAAACTGCTCTGACAACTCAAATACATATGTAGGACAAATCAGAAGACCAGAACCTTGAGAGTGAAGAAGGGGTGGGTGATAAGAACATAAAATCAAATGTAGTGTGTACAAGACTTACATGTTTATACTTCCAGTAACTTTACTTTATGCCTCTCCATTTTTTTCTCAATTATTCTGAAATTCATCTCTCATGATAAATCACTCATGGTCATTGCTGCAATACACTCTAAGCATTACAGTTACTTAATATAAGCAAATTATTAGAGATTTTTTATCCTGTGCTTCTTGTTACAGTGCTTTTTTTATCCTGTGATAAATACAGAGATTTTTTATCCTGTGCTTCTTGTTACTTGTAACAAGATAAAACATGGTAAGTGAAGTATCAAGACAAGCTTAACAAATATTAGAGATTCTACTTTGTCTACTGCAATACCAAAACATCTGCCCATTAAAATGTTAATTAAGGGTCAGACAGGTAACTTAGACAGGGGAATAAAAGGGCACTTAAATCTAAAATTGCTTAAAGCAATTTACCAATCAGTTTAATTTTGGGGTTCCTCTTTTTAGCTTCTTTCATCAGCCACCATTCATAGCCCCGGAAGTAGTTCTCATCATTTTCATAGTGCATATGGGAGGGTTCAGTACCATCTAGGAAGGAAAGAGACAGGTAGCTCACAATTATCTTCTGTGTCATAAGCTGTTACACATCATAAAGTTTGCTGTATTGCTCACTGCCACAGTATGCAAACACATATCTCCAACATGGTTCACAAGCTCTTTGGTATGTACTTCAAAGCAAAAGGAATAGTGGGAAGTAAATGCAAGACTTGCAACCCTTCGTTCTAGCACACTGACACAAATTTTGTATTTTTAAGAGCCTTTGCCTGATTTTTAACATCACATGTGGTTACCTATTAGGTGTTTTCTATCCCTATCTATGATAACACTGAATTTATATTCACTACTGTCTCATATCTTGATCTTAACAACCACTAGGAAAGTTACAGCATTAAGATTAGGAGGGAAAAAAGGTAATTACACAAGCAAGATATCTCCAAACCAAAAAACAAACAAAAGAAGGTTATAGTTTGTTTCTTCCGTACAAGACAAATCCAGGGAGAGAAAAGAAAGGAACTACTGTGAAGTTTTTCAATTATAGGAAAGAAGCTGGGGTTTTTTTTTATTTTTACAGTAAAATATCTAGTTTGTAACTTTCACAGTATTCTGTGACCGCGGGAAACTTTTTGGAATTGAATGCTATGTACTGAATTTCCTCAGGCAAAGGTAAACAAACCAGAAATGTGCAGAAGAATCAGTGTTGCATGGGAAGTCATTACACAAAAGTCAAGCAATAACTTGGGTACATGACAGCAACCATTATGCAACTTATGTTAAATTATATGCAGAGACCTCTTCTAATGAGACTTTGTCTTAAATGAAGCCTGCTTCTCAGCCTTTGGTCACAACCAGTTACTAGTTTCTCCTGTATGTAAATGTAGTAGGCAGGCTAGGCAAATTACATCAAGACATTTTCATCTGCAACTCTTCCCAGGCAGAAAAAAAATACTGCTTACTGCCAGCCAATGCCACTCCAGTGAAATGTAGCAGCTAATTAAACCAAAGAAATGTAACTGCTTCTGATCAAATGCCTCTGCATTTCATGCTTTGAAGACATAAACTACCTAGTATTGCAAAACTGGTCTTTGAGAAAGGCTCTGCAACTCAGAAACCTACTACAGGGGGGGAACAAAAGAACTCATTTGCTCATATGATAGTGAGAACTGCTTCCAGAATGCTGATGTAAATGCCCCTTCTACAACTTAGCAGCCATTATGGTTTATTGCAACTCAGTTCAGCTATCTCCATGCCTCAGCTCCATGTGGAGCACACGTTACTTACAGTATCACTGAAATGAGAAGTTAAATGCTGCTCATGCAAAATCCATACCTGTTGACTGTGCATCACCTCCAATCTCTACCTTGAGAATATGTAAAGAAGCACCAAAATTTGGCTAGAGAAAAAAACAGACAGAAAATCAGACAAATTCCTTCTGTTAACATGAAGAATAAGGTAAGTGTACAATTCTGAGCATGCCAAAAATGCAATAGTTTTACTTTTTCAAATACCCATTACACATGTATTGAGAGATTATATAAATTTCTGCTTTTCCTATATAAATTTCTGCTTTTCAAAAGGAAATCCAGGAGGAAAAAAGGTACACTGATCTTTAAACAGCTTCATTGACTCTTGCACCACTAACTACACTTCTGCACAATTGTGCAGATTTTAAATACGTTATGCTCAAGGTAATACTAATGCACTATTAAAGCAGAACACAGGATATATGAGGAACACAGCAGTATTTTGATGTTATTAGAAGTCAAATTTGTTTTCTTTTCAAATCAAATTATTGAAGTCAGTATTTCTGTAAATTCTGTAATTTATTCTTTGTTGTAAAGGATTACTCTGTTTATGAAAAAGCATACATACAGGTCAGAAATCATCTGGTAACTACAAGCATATAGGCAAGAGAGTAAAAACTCCACCACATTAGAAAACACTTGGTTAGTCCACTATCCCACTCTCCTGGCATCTGACTGGTGGAGCCAAATGTAAAATGCAAGCTCAGGAAGGTGATTCCACTCCTGGTATGTTCTTCCAGCCATTAGTGGCTTCAGAGTTGCTCAAGCCAGAAGTTACAATTAATCTCTATTTTAATAACCACTAATAAGCTGGCCTCCTCCATGGAATTACCCAAGCATACTTTTGGTATCTAAAAAAATGTTTTAAGACATAAGAATGCAATTTGATTTTAAAAAAATGCTGCATAGATGACATGTCTTTTGGCTTACAAGTTTTTGTTTCCTTTAACAGCAAAGCAAACATTTCCAATTTACCATTTCTCTTTTTGACATTTTTTATTGTAAACTTCTAATACATTTGTTCTCCCATTCCAATCATGAAAGGCGACTGACTAAAAAACAAGGAGCATGAGGCAAGCTATACCCTTTCCCAGAAATGACAGTTTAAGAGGTTTTGGTAAAAGAGCACATAATTCTTTGAAAATCATGATCTCTCAGCTGGATTTTCTTTCACCACATGCCTATTCAGAGCACTTGTATTAGTAACACACAGCTTCAGTCTCAGAAAAAAGCATCAGGTCTGATTCCCCAGCCACACATTATGCCTCACTCTGCCGTTGAAAATTAATTCTTTAAACTGCATGGTAAATTATTCCCCTCCAGCCATCTGGATTGCATTACTTGAAAGTGACATGACATCCTCTTCCAGCAGAGTAATTTACAGTGCCAAAAGCAAAACAAGTTATTAATGTCCAGTGCAATAATCTTACCATGTATTAGGTTGGGTAACTCCATGGGTTACACTTGCTAACTAACACAGCTTACACACACACCAATGACATTCCTACACCTTCTAGAGTCATTGCAGCTGTACTTAAGACTAATTTGGAAAAGATGTGTCATTTTTATGCTGTGCTAATCTATCTGTACTCAAAAAAAATCAAAACTGTCTCTAAGACCCACTAACTTTAATCAGTATGAACAGCTAACCATTTTAACCACAGAAGTTAATTCTCATTTAGCCCACATGGATGATCAAATACATGGTTAAATACAGTTTTGAAAACATATTTTCAAAACTTACTGTGAAAACATAAAAAGGCATTTTCATAACACTATGAAGAAATGGTGTCCTGAACAAAATCCTGGTTGTCAAAAACAACAGCTAAAATTTAAGGTTCTAATAACAATCAACATTAATGTAGACACTTTTCAAGCTGGGATTTTGTCTAATTTCAAGTAGCATTGAATATACTATAGGAGTTCCAACATTACACAATAAGAAACTCTGCACGAAATTAAACATTATTGTAGCAGTGAAGCAAATTTTACCTTGAACAGGTAATCTAAAATCTGGGAGCGATAAGGTTCTGGGTAGTTCACCAGGAGTCTAGATGTGGCCTAAAATGGAAAGAAAACATAAAAATATGAAAACACAACTTTCAAACGTTTAAATACACCCCAGCTTTTCAGTCCACGGCTTGCACATAGCTAATAAAAGTACAGAAATAGTTATAGCACCAGAAACTCAGCTAAGCCCCTAAACTCGTTTCTAAACCATCAGCTGTGCATTTATGGTCTCACAGGTTGCACCTGCCTTGTACTCCAGTTACCTGGAATTTACTGCAGAGTCCAGAGAACAGAGAAACAAAGGGATCACACGGCTTTATGACAAGCAAAATGCAGCTCCCTCCCAGCAACACTTCTGCTCTACTCAACTCTCCCTGCTTTGGCTCGCATTATGCCAAAGGCAAGGGGAGCTCACGGGGCACACAGGCAGGAGGACAAGGAAAGCATCTCAGCAGGTCAGAGAGCGGGTAAAATCTCCGGCAATCTCATGGCTCTGCTGCCTGGACCACACGAAAGACGATGCGCGGCTGTGGCTTGTCCAGCATAAAACGAGAATGCTTGTCCAGCATTCTCGTCCAGCACCAAACGCAGCGACTATTCAGACCCTCTACATAAAAACCCACCCTGGCTGAGCTCTCCTCCCCCGGCACCCAGGACACGGCTGGCCCTGGGCACCCCGAAAAGCCCCCGTGCAGGTAAGAGAGGGCTGGGCACAGCGGAGCCCGATTCAACCCCCCCGCAGCCGGACCAGTGCCCGCAGCGCTCCCCTCAGCGCCCCCAGGCTGCCCCGCCGAGCCCCGCTCACGCCGTGTGTGTGTCCCCACAGCCCCCGGGGCTCCTCTCGGCGACACCCCCGGCCCAGGCCCCGCCGAAGCCACCACACGCTCCCACTGACGGGGTGCCCAGCCCAGGTGTCCCTCGCCGCGCCGAAGAGGGCATCAGCACCGCAGCCCCGCAGGCGCCGCTTACCCCGCCGCCGCTGACAGCCCCGATCCCGTCGAACTCCCTGCCCAGCCCGTCGGCATCGTCCAGCACGTAGGTGGTCGCGACGAGCGGAGCGGCACCGACCCTGGGGGGCCCCGGGCCGCAGCTGCAGCCCAGCAGGATCGCGCCCCAGAGCAGAGCCGCGCAGCCCATCCCCGTCACGGTCCCGATCCAGCTCCGCTCCCGCCGCGTCCGGCGGCCGCCCCGTCCCTGCAGCGACTCCGCACTGCCCGGCAACGCGCCGCACGTGACCGCGCCGCCGCCAGCCCCGGGGCGGGGCAGCAGCGCCCGGCGCCGCCATCTTGCTCAAGGGAAAGGAGGGGGCAGGAAGGCTTCTCAGCCTTTACGGGTAACCCCGCCCCTTCTGAAGACAACGGCTGCCATGTTGAGAAAGGGCAAGGCGAGTTCCGGGTGGTGATGCGCGTGCCGCCATGCTGGAGTTGGGCAATGAGCTACGAGTGAAGCTATTGCGGCGCCATGCTGGGTGTGGGCAGGCCGCGTGGCTGTGAGGCGCGGCGGGGTTGGTGGGGGAGCGCGCCGGGGCTGGCGTTCGGAGCAGCGTGAGCGGCCGCGCGTACCGGAGGAGTCAAGCCGACCCTCTTTTTCGGGGCCTGAGACTCTCCTTTTCGGGGCCTCTGGCGAGGCACGGTGCTTTGTCCTGGGCGAGGAATGGCGTTTCCTTGTGCGTCTGTCATTCCCAGGCCCTGGCCAGCGCCTCGCAGCCAGTTTCTTGGTTTCGCCCCCCTCTCTTCCCTTGAGGAGTCGGCACAAAGCGGCCCTGTGAAGGAGTACATTCCTGCGCGCCGTGAGAAGGGCTTTGATCGCTGCAGGGGCAGAGGCAGAGGCAGGGGCAGAGGCAGGGAGCGGCCCGGGCCCCGCGCCAGGCCCTGCCCCGCAGAGCTGCCGGCAGCCCCGCGACCTGCCCGGGGAATCCCGCTTGGCCCAGCTAGATCCGCAGCTGCGTCAGCAGCCCCCAGAGAGGGATGCTGAAAGCGGGGTTTAAAGTATGATGGGCTGAACGAGCCTGTTTACGCCTTCAGGGGTGCGCTGTAGGGCAGCCGCAATCAAAATGTGAGCAGCCGAGGTGGTGCTGTGCTGCACGCCAAAAATTTCCGTGAGGATTACCAGGGTGTTCCCTCGGACTCCAGATCATGCAAGCATTTGGTTCGAAGGAAAAGTAACCAGGAGACAGACAAGCAGCTTGATTATCCTATAAAAATTCATAATGGGGAACTGTCTTGTCTCTTGACCCCAGTATTTCATAGAGGAGATTTTTCGTGTGCCTAAAGGAGGGACGAGGCATCAGGAGATGCAGTAGCTGATGTCCTGCGTTGTGTAAGAGCTCTGAAAAAGCCCAGGTTTTGCACGTTTCTATCCACAAAGAATGCTGTTATTCGAGCCTCTGCTGCTCTAGTCATTGAGGGATCTAATGGCTCGGTGATGACATTACCTGACTGACGTTTCCTGTTTATTTCTTTTTAAATAGCAATACCAAGCACTCACAAAACATTTTGCACTTTACAGCAATATGAAGCATTAACTAATGAACCTGCTCACACCCAAATGAGCTAAATGATACCATTATTACATGGAGAAGGACAGAGTGACTTCCTCAGGGCTAAAGTGAGTCAGTGCCAGAGGTACCACTCTACCCGTGGTGCTATTTCACATTCATTCCAGCAGACTACAGCTTTGCACGCCTGGAAGGTTTGAAAAATGATCATGAATTATTAATTGGTTGATTTTGATAGTTTCGTTGATTAATGCATCAATTTATTCCATGGAAAAGGTTTCAGCTGTGAAATTCCATCTCTTATTCACTCTAAGATCCTAAAACTGTCAGTTTTCAAAACTCATATTTGCATCCTTTGATGCAAATACGTGTGAGAAAAACAGTCTCACAATCTGTTTCAGTGGAAGGAAAAGGATGTTTTAGTGTGACTTTGTAAACTTTTGTTCTGCAATAAGAATCTTGACCTGGTGTTGAACATTTTTTTTCTTTACATCTTTGTTCGTGGATCTTTTGTATGCCCAAATTTAGCCAATAAACTTATTGCGTCTTTTCTAGATAAGATTGTTTTCTACTGTTAATGCTTTTTTATTTCAGTTATTTCTTTTTCTTTTTTTTTTTTTAACTGATAGTGCATTAATTGCAGCAAACACTAAGGACACCTGTTCGGAGATGACTGATCTGAGATACTGTGCATGTCCAGATCTCAAAAAAAAAAAAAAAAAAAAAAAGAGTGTTGCTTATTTCAGAAATTAAATTGTTGCATATGGACACAGTTAAGAATTTATTTTTACATATAGAGTTTCTTTGACAATGCATAAAAAGCATTGTTTTCTCTCTTGCGTCCATTGATATTTCAATTCTCCCATCAATTCTCACTGCAAAAAGCTGTAGAAATGTTTGAACTATGTTTCTCTGTTCCAATAATGATAACTTTTTTTGTTTTTTCTTCAGCGAAGTATAGGACTACTCAACAAAACAGCAGAACCAGCACACTGGACACTGTTCTTAGTAGGTATTCTTGTTAGGAAAAGGCACATGGAAAGTGATGAAACAGGTCTTTGTCTAGTGAATTTTCTCTCAATAAAAATGAGGGTGTGACTGAAATTTATTTTTGAGATTTATCTAATCAAGCAGTCTTCCTTTCACCAAACTGGAAGGGGATATTATAACAGTTAGAGAATGGCCACAAGTATTTGATAATTTAGGCTTCATGTAACAATCAGATCAGTAAAAAACTGTGGATGAAAAAGTCAGGCTCTGCCTGAAAAAAAAAAAGAAACCAAATCTCTGCATCCAGTGGTTAAATATTTTAGAACTGCTAGGCATTCTCTAGGAAGTCAGTAGGCCCCTGTTTTAGAATTATTCAATTTGTTCTCTTTCATTTCTCCTTAGCATCTGAATCATCAAACCAAACAGTTTTTGTATTACTCAGCAGATGGACATTTCAAGTGAAATTGTACCCACTTTCTTAAAGCAGAATTTTGTTGTTCCAAACAGAATTTAAGAAAAAAATACACACAATAGATTATTCTGATCACAGAGGTGAAAGAACTCTGCTCGTGTAACAACTTTCCACCTGTCTAATTGAATAGAATTATCTGTGAAAAGAATCACTCCTATGAAAACTGCATCCAACGTCAGATTGAGTTCATATAAAAATACGTAAGTATGTAACCTCTCACCGTGCATAAAATGCTGTTATCCTTTGTTAACTAGAACGATCACAAACTTCTCATAAATTCTGAAAACACTTAATTCTTTTTCCACAAACTCCTAAAGTCATTGTGATAAATTTTTGAGCTCTTCTTAGGTGGATTCTTACTTGATTCCATGATAAATTTGTCTGGAAAAGCAAGTGAGGTTCTTCAGTCAAAAAAAAGTGATGCTATATTTTGAACATATTCAAGTAAACACAAATGAAAAACAGTATTTTATTTCTGTGGATTGGTTTCTCTGCAGAATGTAATGTGTCCTAGATGAGGGGTGTAAAATATACTACACTCATATAATTGGGCGATATTTTCAATTAAACTTTTACAAACTCTCCAAAAGTATTCCTAGATCTACCAAGGGTTGGTACCATCCTTTGTTCACACTTCTTTGTAATTATGTTGTCTTTTTTCTCATTGATAATCTTAGATTAAACAAAAAATTGGGGAGAAAAAAGAAAAAAAAAAAAGGAAGCAAAACCAAGAGATGTGTGAACTGCCGCCTGTTTATCTAAGAGCAGCTTCCTGTCTCAGTGTCTGCTCAAGCACAAGCAGACACTTTCTCAGCAGCAGACCCAGTTTACGCTGCTGATGGCATAACAGGGAAATCGCTGCCCAGGGACACGTGGCTGCCAAGGTGAGTGCTTGGGATGCAGGGAGTCAGGTATACAACTACATTCTTGGTCAGCTTGCAACCTAGCTCTCCCTTAATGGGATGCTGACATCATACAACAGGAAGAAGGGACACAAAAAGGGGCTGGAAAAGATTGCTTTGGGAGAACGATGACTTCAATCCCAGCACAACCAAAACACGAGGCTAAGGCAAATGACATCAAAAGATTAGATTAGGAAAGATGTGCCTAGAATTAGGAAAGGAATTTTGATTTGTTTTTTGTTGTAAGGGCATTGCCATCCTCACAATACTGTTGATTATGAAAGGGGGGCAAGAATAGAGAACTGTATATGGGGGTGAGTTTTTAACACTCTGAGCTGTCCTATCACTGCAAAAAGTGCCTCAGGCCTCATAAGGGGTTCCAGTAGCTCTTCTGTTATTCGTCAGTATTGCAAGACACTAACAAGATACCCAGTGCTATTTATATGAATATACACAATCCTTAAAACTTAGAAGAAAAATAAGCTTTGGTAAAAGTAGCTTCTTAAAATGGCAAGTATAATATATACAAAAATATTTTGTATGTCTTCCTGTATGGTTACAGGAAAGCATGATGCACATAATGATATAGTAAAATAATACTTGCCTGCATGGCCTACATCCTTAAATACATGGTGGGGGTTTTTTCTCTATTTTCTCACATACACAGAATGTTTATGCTCAGTGAAACCGTCCATAAAGTATATCTCCAAGTTAAAAAGGCTGAATTCTTTTAGGCCTGTTTGACTCCCTACAGAATCTCATGGAGACCTGTGGGTGAAATTTAACATTGTATGAGGAAGAATGCTGTTAATTTTAACCAAAAACATCTGTGTTACTGGAAGGCGTATTTCAGTTCTCCTAAACTGTGAAGTTTATCAGAATTGAGTTTTGAGATCTGCTCATTAGGTGACAAGAATCAGCTATGGAACATCCTTTTTACTCGAGGAAATCAATTTGGCAAAAGAAGTTATTTTGAGAACACAAAGCAATCTACTTTGTTTAAATTGTAACAGAAAAAAGAAAACCATCTCTTTCCATCTTATGATTGATATACAGTATCACCAGTACAGCAGCTACTACACCAGCTCACACAGCATTGTTCCTTTCTTCCCTTACAAACTTGTTACAGCTAAAAATTTGGAATATCCTTTTGTATTTGTGCTTATGGAAGTTTATACTTTGTGACTTTCAAAATGTAGTAAATGGAAAGACCACACTAAGCTGAAGAAGATGCTTTAGAAATGCATTGATACAGTATATAAGGACTACTTTTCTCTAGAAACTCTCACAAGATTCCTTTACAGGCTTGTTTGCATACGTTACTTGGAGCGTAACATTTGCTAGTCTGTTGCTTTAAATTTTATGTCTTACTGACTCTTCAGAATTCCTGTACACTATGTTTTCTGTAACAAAATCACAAAGGCAGGAGCTATGATAATAAGTGAATAATGTGTCTAAAAGAAAAAATTACTGTTAAGAACTTTTTTTTTTAAACATCTGATACTGAAGTCTATAAAATAAGGCACAAGTTTATGGAAATAGTCACAGTAGGCTTGGACCATGAACGTCAAACCGTTAGACTATATTATTAAACTAAAATTCCTTGATAGTTGAAAAAAAAAACAACCAACCAATCATTGGGGAAAATCATCAAATATTGTTTTTTAGGATAGCTGGAAGTCAATACCATCCTCCTAGGCAAAACTAGCAGGTGCGCTCAGCAGCTGAGAGAAAACCTGGGAATGCTTCAGATCATGCATTCAGGTAAGAAAAATCATCTTGCATTACCAAGTCCTAATTACCAGAAAAACAGCTAAGCAAGAATGTGATATGGACTACTTCCTCTGAAATAAGGCCCCACAGAATTTGAGTGAAATGGGTTGTAATCAGGGCAAAGCAATTCTTTCTGCTTTTATATTTCTGTGCAAGAAACTGCAGCACGCATTGTGGTAAGCTTCATTTTCTGACTCTTTGACACACTTAAGTATAGGTCATCAATACATGCCAGAATGACACACTTCTCGTTATTACCATCACTGAAATCATGTCCTCATATAAGTACCATCAGTGTGTCATCAAATTTAGGGCATGGATTACCTGGGGAATGTTACACAGCCTCCAGGGCTGTGTTCATAGGAGCTAACGAACATACTGGTTAAGAAGGGAAAAATGCAATGGGGTACTGTGACCTGTGAACATGAAGGACAGAGAAAACTTTCTGAGGCAACAAATTTCATGTGGTCTCAACTCACCTCGTTGAATTTCGTCTTTAGTATCCCAACCTGCCATTAGCCAATTACACCTTCAGATATTAGTTCCTTAAGGCAGATGGCAGAAGAGCAAAGCGAAGTCTTGCCCCAAAGAACATGTGGTTTATTCAGACAAATGCAATATAAGAACAAGTGTTTTACATTACAATCAGTGAAATCAACAGAGCAAAGCTCTTAGAAACAATGAGCTAAAATGAGAAAACTGAAGAAAAACAGGTGGTATGAGGAAATTGGCTTCTTGATCTGTGAGTAGATATGAAAGAAGCTGTTGTGAGTAACATGAGACAAGTTGGGAGCTTGTAAGGATGGTGAGTCTGTACTACAACAAGTTAACAAAAGAGAAAGAGTTTATGGGGGAGGGAGAAGGAATTCCAGTTTCTCAGTCATGAGACTTGTAAACATTCTCATAGACTTGCTGCATTACACACATGCTTCTGAAAGGGCATGTTTCCCTCTAAGACATGAAGAGACCTGTCATAGGAAAAGAGATGCTAAAATGTGATTAGGAGAAGAGGTAGGTGTTTTATCTTTGATTCATCTGGTCTGTCTGCATACATTTGATTTCTTTTGGTGAGAAGTGGTTCACAAAACCCTGGGATCCAATTTCTAGAGCTAGATTTTTATTTTGTGATACTTATCTAAAATGCCCCATTTATTGTGTGGTTTTATGAAACCAAGCTGAAATGCAGACATCTTACATTTGTCTTAAATATAGACACTACAATTTTTTTAATTAGTCATCATGCAGGTAAAGTTACTCAATGGACCAAACCGGCAAGTCCTTGTCAAGAATATTCCTTGGCTTTCAAGCTGGTGAATGAGTTCAGTTCCAGCTGATAAGTTAGGAAACTTGATCAAATAAAGCAGTGGCAAGTAAAATTGAATATATGCTTTCCTGGCTAGTTTTTATGAAAGGGTTTTTTTATGGACAAGAGATCTATATAATAACCTCTCAGCACAGGCAATAAACGTGTTTGGGGTTTTCTAATAAACCCACAAATGCATCAAACCCATAAAAGGCTGGATTTTTCGTACCACAATGGAAAGTTTCTACACACAAGTTGTATTCCGTTGGAGTTCTCTCCCATGTGGGGACAGCTGTAGACATCCTGTCTTGTAACCTACTTATTCTTCAGCCTCTTCACCTTCTCTGCTGCAGTCCAGGCTCAAAGCACAGATAAGTTATCACATATATACAAATGTGTATATATATATCATATATATAGCTGTCTCTGTAGCAGTTAGTATATTGGGCAATATAAATGGACTGCAACCAATATTTTCCATTCTCATATTTCCTGAACGTAACAATTGGGTCTTTAAAGAAGGGAACTGCTGAGTGTCAGAGCTGTGATACAATCAGTGAGTACCAGCTGTCTCACAACTTCAGTTGTACACCCTTTCTTATTGAAAGGTCAGCTCTTCTACATGCTTCAAAGGCTCACACACACAACTCCTCCAGTCTCACTGCTTTAGTCAGGGCTGAAGCTGTTGATAACCACAGTCATGGAAGTGACTCAGAAAAGTTTAATTGCTAATGGCTCTATAAGCTCATGAATCGCAGCTGCAATTTTTTTAGAGGGAAGAAATGTAAATGAAGAATTGTACTCAGAGTCTTCACCTCATACATTCAAAGGGACACCCAATAGATTCTCATGTACATGCAGGAACTCAATAGCCTGCCAGGTTTCACATGAGGATTTCTGGTACATGCAGTATGCCTTGCTTGAACAGCACAGTTGATGGCAAGTTCTTTTCTTGTGGGATCTTGTGGGATACAAACAGGAGGAGAGAGGAAGCAGGGATGTGTGAGGATGCAAACAAGACAAGAGAGTGATTTGCAATGGGAAACACACCAGACACACATTATCCTCTTCTGAGTAGATCCCAACATCCAGCCATACCTGAATCCCTGTATTTCTGTCCTTGTCTCTCCATTGTCTTAGAGGGGAGGAGGTTATTTGGGATAAGAAATCTTCCATATTCATATTCCCAAAACCATGCTGATCAGAATAATAGAAAGGGTATATAAAATATAGAAATAATTTATTTGTGGTCCACTTTCTGATCTCCTTTTACTCTCCCACATGAGAGACCCAGGGTTGCAGGACATCATCCCACCCCCAGAAGTGTCTTAACTACTCATCCTGCTTCTGCTGTAGAAGCTTGCATCTAGCTGACCTTGGCTATCTTAGATTTTGGGTTCCTCTTGCTATGCATTCCTAACTCCAGGAGGGTTTATGTCCTCTGATCTCCTACAAACACAGTTCCTTTCTTCTAAAAAAAAGACGCGCCAAGAATCCCATAAAAACAAACAGAAATGGTATACCTGACATTTTTCCTCTTTGGTAACAGAAGGCTGGAAACTTGTCAACCAAGTCCTGAAGAACTAACAGATGACAACCCATCAGACTACACAGGGGTTTTTATTGCACCCAGGCTGGAATTATCGCGAGGATACTACTGGGGTGGACAATGAACAACAACACTGCTGAGTGCCATGATGATCACACCCTGGATAAATATTTGTTTCCATTTGTGTACAGCATTGTGATGATGATCAGTATTCCCATCAACTGCATATCCCTCTATGCATCTTGCATTCAGGTGAGGAAAAAGAATGAGTTAGCAGTCTACATCTTTAGCCTGTCCCTGGCTGACCTTTTGTACTCTTTGATTCTGCCTCTGTGGATTGATTATGCCTGGCATGGAGACGACTGGAGGCTCTCTGCCTCACTTTGTCAGATTTTTGCCTTCCTTACATATATGAATTTCTACACCAGCACTGCCTTCCTTACTTGCATCTCTGTTGACAGGTACCTGGCATTAGTTCACCCCTTGAAGCTCCAGTACTTGCGCACAAGAAGATTTTCATTAATTGTCAGCATATTTGTATGGCTTCTGGAAAGCATCTTTAATTCAGTCATATTGATGTACAAAGAAGTATTCAATGATCCTTGCAATTTTACTAATCATACATTATGCTATGATAATTACCCCCTGGAAAGGTGGCAGGCAAACATAAATTTATTCCGGATATGCTCAGGGTACTTGGTCCCTTTGATAATCATCATGTTTTGCTACCATAAAATCTACCAGGTAGTGAGATATAACCAAGCCACAGTAGATGAAGAAAAGAAAAAAGTGAGGAAGCTTATTCTGAACATCACAGTTAGTTTCATTGTTTGCTTCACTCCTTATCATGTTGTATTGCTTATTCGCAGCATCAAAGAACCTTCCACCTCTGATCCACATATTTTGTCCATGTATAAGGTTTACAGAATCACACAGGCCTTAGCAAGTTTGAATTGCATTGCAGATCCCATTCTGTACTGCTTTGTGAGTGAAACTGCACGAACAGAGATAGTGAATTTGCTCAGGTGTTGCTTGTGCCTGCGAAATCATCAGGAAGAGCAAGTGAAAGAGCATGTTGTGTACAGTTCTGCTACAAAAAGCAGTGCAATAATCACCTACAGAACTTCCTGTGAAACACAGACTGTCAAAAATTCCTGAATGAGCACATGCAAAGGAAAATTGGATAACCTAAAAGGAAAACAAGAAAAAATTCCTCTCCAGTCTGTACCTAGGAAGTGCCCCAAAAGTCACACACTGATCTAAGCAAAACCAGTAGCTGGAGCCAATAAGAACTTACTATAGGGTCAATGAAATCAATGGAGCATCAATCCACATCTTTAAATCAGGTATGGTATATAAATCAATGGACAGTCAGGAAGGATGGCTGTGACCTGCTGATGGAATTACTGTGGATTCCCCATGGAACTGTCGCCTATTGCAGCTTGCTAGCTAGCCTGCTGCAATGTACTCAGCTGGAGGAAGGCTGAAGTCCTCTTTGTCCTGATTGTCAAAGGATCAGGCAGAGGGAGTGTGGTGAATTTCTCTGTCATTTCATGGTGTAATTTATGCTGCTATGATAGTTCCTGTGTTTCATTAAAGACTCAAGTTCTTCAGCATACACCTGAGATCAGCCACTTCTTAAAATGGTTTACCTCCTGTGTACCTGCTCTTAAGCTTTTGTTTTCTTTGGAAAATGTATGTTCTAATGTATAATTGTATGTCATGCTGTTTCATTACAGTACCAGTATTGGGTTTCAGATATTTGAAGATTCATTACTTCAAGTGCCTGTAAAGAATCAAATTCTAGCCACCAGTGTTTTAACTTGGATGAAACTTTTCCTGATACATGCAGGGAGGAAGAGGAGAGAGCTGAGGTTTCATGTCTCCACAACATAAAGGGCCAGCCTTTAGAATAGCTTCTCATGACTGAAATCTTGAGTGTGGTTCCATTTTCAGACAAGATTTGCATCCATTTGCTTAACTGCACATGGAGCCTCAGCTAGAGTTTCCAGGGCTCTCAGTCTGCCAGTTTTAAAAAAATTAATAGCAATACTGACAAACTGTCAAAGAACATAAATGTACCCATAAACAGTAAGAATGGAAGCAAAAGGGCTCACATTTTGAAAGAGTTGACGTTAGCACAAATCAAAAGTGCAGCTGTTACCTTTTTAACAGGGATAAGAAATCATGTGCATAACTTGAAGCAAGAAGGGTCAGAGTTGATATAAGGAGGAGATTCTGAACTATGAAGAACTGACAAGCAGTGGAGCAGGTTGCACCAAGATGTTCTGTGTGCTCCATCCTCAGCAGTTTTAAATACCTAAATCAACAAAGCTTGAGCAATGTTTGCCCTTGTAGCCGACCTTCCCCTTAGCAGAAGGTTGGACTTGGGACTTCCTGAGGTCCCTTGAAACCACAATTGTCCTGTGATCCTGTGGGTAGTCACTGTTCTGGCTGTTGCCTTCCTCTCTAGAAAATTACATTCCCTTCTCTTTTTTGTTCCCATTTGCTGCTTTTTTATTTGATGTGGGTTTGTGTTTCTGGTTAGGTTTGGGGGTTTTTTTTCTGTAGTTCCTTCTTATATATTATGGAGGAAAAATTATGCAAGCAGCGGTGCAAGTTACTTCACCATGGATTTTTTTTCCTGTGCTGACCTACGCATTTTGCAACAGAATGTGAAATTTCACTGCAGTATTGGAATAAAAGCAGAACCAAACTTCACTGTAACTTCATGGAAAAAATAACTCAGTGATTCATTTTTAAATCTTTCACACGCCATAAAAGTTGGAAAGTTAATTCTATTCGGGCTTTTAATTTGAAGAATTTAAGAATTAATTTAAAGAATAATGAAAACTAAAGCTAACAAACAAAACTGAGTCAAATTTATCCTCTGTGTCAGGGAGTAGTGAGAGCTGGTAGCTCCACAAGGAGCAGTGAGCCAGGAGCTGAGGGTGACAGCCAGGCAGACTGGGCAGCATCGTCACCAACATGGCACAGTCCCACAACACTACAGCGAGGCACAAGAGCAGGGCTGGCCAACTGTCCTGTGATCACCAGTCAAATCTGTAGTGACAAGGCCAGTCAGAGGTCAAGCTGGGAAGCCAAGTGAAGAAGGCAAGGCAGGGATCAGCAAGGTACAAGGCTGGACATGGCAGCACCATGTCAGCATTGGCCTCTGCACAAGCACTCAATTCCCAGGGTAGTAGAAGAGACTACAGACTCTGTTGGTAAAGTTAGGGCCCTGACCCTCTGCAAAAAACTTAATTTCCACAAAATTTGTCCCTGAAATTTTATATTTTTTAATAACCCACCAGTGCTCATGAAAGCCATAGCTTGGACCAGCTTACACTGGTATATGTGGATGTTTTTCATAGCACCATTTTCTGTGGTAGTTCCCTGCATTGCTGAAGGTTCACTTCAAGATAAAGGGAAGCAATGACAATAGCTGGCCAATAGGCTGGGACTCATTAAAAAGTTCAGGTAAGTCCACGGTCCTTATCCCTTTATGATAATAAAATATAGGTACCTAATTCCTTAGATTGTTCAGAAATGCTCTGGCTATGTCTTCAAATCACAACCCTCTGGAGAAATGAGGAGGCTTCTAGATAGAAAGACTACAGTGAACTGTACTTCAGTCATTTGTGTATTTCCCTCATTATTCTTATCCAGTTAAAATTTACAGTTTTTTCATTCTCTCTCCAAATTACTTTGTCCCAGCTGGACCAAATCTACTGCATGAAAGTGAACATCTGTGTTCTTTTTAAAATTGCAGTGCGGTAGGAGAGGTACTTTTCGCTGTGCACTAAGGCACAGGACATTATAAATGTCATCCAGGTTCCAATCCATGCTGTGTATTATTGTTGTTGAATATTCCACTTAGACTTCCTGATGGTTCTGCAGGCAAAAAACAAATGCAAATCCACAGGAACTCTTTACAGAGCAATGACATTCCTTGTACAAAAGAGTTTATGAAATTCACGTCTGTTTAATGGCAAGAAGAAAGGCATGCATTCACATTCCATTTTCCTCACAGACAATGCCTACAAACAGTGTATGCTCTCAGTAAGTCACCATATATCATATCTCACTTCAAATCAATATAATAAGAATATGGATAATTAAAAGGGCTGTGATGGTAATTTAATTAATATCCACAGGGTATGAAGTGACAGTGTCAAACAATATTGCTGTCAGCTTCATAGCAGCAGGGGTGAATTTGTCTATCAATAATTCTCTTAAAACAGAATCTGACTGCCAAAAGTCCAGCAAATATATAGCTCAGCTTCATAAACTGAGGGATTTTCAGTGAACTGTGGTGACCTAGCTGGTGGAATTTCAGACGTCATTTAATCTGGCTTTTTTCAGAATCTTAGAATCATTAAGACTGGAAAAGAGCCTTAAGATCATCTAGTCAAACTATCAGCCACAACCTGCAGCCCCACAGATCATTATTCTGTTCTGATGAAGCTACACATAAGCTTCACTTTGTAAATGTCAGTGCAGCCAGTCTTGACTCACAAGGTTGTAGACTAAGAGAGAGACCGGCTTAACCTATGGCCTTTTTTTTCGTTTTTCTTTTTTTTCTCTTTTTTGTTTTTTCTTTTTTCTTTTTTTTTAAATGTCTAACACACCTAATTTCAGAACCACCAAAAAATGAAAGGAAGTATGAATTTGAGTTATACAGTTAATATATTCCACTTCCTGTTTCCATTCCCAGAGAATGACGCTACTGAAATTATTCTGGTAAGTCTAGTGACAAGTCTTCAGAAATGTCACTTTTCATTAAATGCCAGCAGAGAAGGGAGCAGTGGGCCATAGTTTAGTCATGTGCCACTTTCCATACTAACTACCACTTTCATCAGTGTCATCATCAAGTCTAGTTCTCTATTTTCTAAGGTGGTAGAGAACCAAACTATTCATTTGGTCCCACTGCCACTCAGCAGAGAGAGCAAAATGGGTGGGAGTATAAGAGTGCTTGGGACCAGCAGGACCACAACAGCAGAAAATCAGCTTGCCCAGAACAAGGCTGCAGGGAAGGAAAGCAAAGCGTGGCTCTGAGCTCAGCAGGAGCCTGGGGCAGCTGCTGCACACACAGGCCACTGCTGCCAATCGCCAGGGCTCTCCTCCTGCCTCAGACATCAGCTCCTGGTGGTCCCCGAGCCCTGAGAGATGGCAGCTTGCCCCTGCCCAAGGCCAACAACTCCTCTGCACCCGCAGGGTCCCCAGTGGGGCTCCTCCAAGACAGCATCTGATAAGAGATGCTCCAGCACTGATAAGGGGAAAGACAGCCAAACACATTGCACATGTGTTTTTCATAAGGATTTTTCATTTATTGCTGCACCACAATGGATGTGTTACTAACAAATTGCTAGCCTAAGCTGACACAGGGAAGTTCTGGCTGTTCGTCTATGAATTAAAAGTTACCAAGCTATTTCACCTAAATCCTTTAACATCCTATAGAGACATAAATTATGTTGTGGACTGGGACTTCAGAAAAGAGAAATGCAAACCAAAACAATAAAAATTTTAAAAAGCCAAAAACAAAAAAAACCCAAACGAAAAAAAACCCACAAAAAACACAAAAAACCCAAATGATAAGTAAAAAGCCTGATCCAGGTGAATTACAAAGATGCTTCACAAGGGTCAGATTCTCATCTCTGCCAACCCAGAGGCACTGTCAGCAGTGTATCACCTGTAGCCTCTATCCAGCCTCTGTACAGCAAAGTGTGTGCCTATAGCATCTCTCACTGAGTATCAGAGCACACACATCATAGCACTAATTTGGTATGGGAATGCTAAAACAGTGGGAGGTGCAAGAAAAAAGTGGGAAAATAGGTCAATCCCTTTTTTTTCTGTTTTCAAAATTAACTTCGAATATTTTGGTGATGGGAGCACAGACTCACAGCTTCTTTAAATGGAGTGTGAGAGAAGTGGAAAAAAATAGATGATGTCTCAAGAGCAAGGGTAGCTGTTACTTTAAATTAGTATTTTGAGAAATGTTATTGCTATAGCAACTGCTAAAAGTTCAATGCAGGGATAAAATATTCTTTTCTTTTCCTTTATTATATTTTCCTGGTAAAGTCAAGGTCTGTCTGAAAAATGGAGCTGATGACAGATTGGCTACCAGCACACCTAGATACTGCACTAGTGCCCATATCCTTTATGGAGTTGCCAGTGGGTGAGAGGCTGGCCATGACCCAGCAATGTGTGCTTGCAGCCTAGAAAGCCAGTCCTATTCTGTATCCAAAGCACTGTGGGCAGCAGGGCCAGGGAGGGGATTCTGCCCTTGTGAGACCCCCACCTGCAGTGCTGCATCCAGCTCTGGGGTCCTCAGCACAGGAGGGGCATGGACCTGTTGGAGTGAGTCCAGAGGAGGGTCTCCAAGATGATTAGAGGGATGGAGCAGCTCTCCAGTGAGGAAAGGCTGAGAGATTTGGGTTTTTTCAGCCTGATGAAGGGGAGGCTTCAGGCTGACCTAATTGTGGCCTTCCGGTACCTGAAAGGAGCCTATGAGAAAGATGGAGAGGGACTTTCTACAAGGGCATGTAGACAAAGGACAAGGGGGAAAGGTTTCAAACTGAGAGAAATTAGGTTTAGATTGGATATTGGGAAGAAATTCTTTACTGTGAGGGTGGTGAAGCACTGGAACAGGTTGCCCAAGGAAGTGGCGGATGCCCCATTCTTGGAGGTTCAAGGCCAGGTTGGATGGGGCTTGGAGAAGCCTGGTCTGGTGGAAGGTGTCCCTGCCTATGGCAGGGGGGTTGGGACCAGGTGATCTTTGAAGTTCCTTCCAACCCAAGCCACCCTATGATTCTGTGATGATTCTTCAGATCATGTAGATGTGGAAAGTAAGCCTTTGAAATGACTTACTGAAGTTCATTTAACATAGACAATGACTTGCACAAGCTTCTCACAAGAGATGGTTCTTATATCCCTTAATTTGTGCTATATTCCACACCAGCTGCAGCTTTATTTTGATTTCTTGTAGAATCTTGGCCTTATCTCTCATTTCTCCCTGTTTAAAAATCTTCCTTCCTTTTAACAACAGGGGAACAAAGTAATGGCTAATTTTATGACCCCACATGAAGAACTACACCCACGAACAATCTTGTTTCAAATTTCTAGCATTTTAGCACAGAGGTTTTTGCCTCTCAATCCTAGTCATATCTCACGCATATATTGAACTATTAGAATTGTCACCTCAGTTTTCTTCATCTGATAGCTGGTACCTTCCCAGATATCCCAACAAGCACTAAATCCAGAAAGCTACAATCTAAAGGAGAGATCCATACACTGTGTTCTCTTTCGCAGACTTAATTATACGTGTGAGGAAACACTATGAGGAAAATGTTGTTGATCCTGCAAATCAGGATATTTCTTAGGCTCACATCCTTCAATGAAACAAACTGGTGAGACTGAGGTGAGGATCCTTATTTGAGGCACCGGATCTCCTGTGTCTAAGCAAGTGATCTGGTTTATGGCAATTCATTTTCATAGTTATCATTTCACCACAGGAGACCCAAGGACTCTTAAACAAAAAGGAAGGTAAAAATCATTAATTCTTAGAGTGCAAAAGGAACTCCTAACTCTGCCAAATATCTGTGAAGCAGTTCCTGAGATTCCTTGTCTTCTCAGAATGAGAGTATAAACACATGGCTTCATTAACTTCTTTGCTTATCCTCATGAAGTGCAACCCAATAAATAACCCACAGTAAACCAAAATTTCTGCTCCTTCTCAGAATTTATTGCAGCAGGGAAAAAAAAAAAAATCACCAGAAAAGGTCAAACTATCGAGGACAGCTGATGTATTCATGGTAACTCCATGCAAACAGAGGTGAGCTCTCCTTCCTGCCATGCAGAGAACAAGCACATGTCACTGTCTGGCAGCTCAGAGTATGTGAACCTAGTATAGGTTCTGTTGATCACAACCAACCTAGGAAGAGGCTTCACACTGAGATATTGCACAGGGAAACAATACTGCAGTCGTTACAGACTAGGTATCCGAAATGTGTGAAATACAGGATGTGATTTCTTGGGCACCTGTTTTGACATGATCTGTGTGACTCTTCCTTCCCCACTTGATAGCTGCTGGTTCACAATGCAGTTTCTCAACCCTATTGTGTATCACTGGGACCTCATAACATAACACAAGGAGTAAGATTGTGAAGAGTGCTGTGAAGTGTGCTGTGAAGTGTGCTGTGCATTGCCTGTGATGCCACATGTAACTTTGCATTGAATTTTGTAGCTTTGAAAATTCCCCATGCTCTATTTGAGTAGCACATTTCATCATGAAGTCTAGTGTTCACACTTAGAGGATTATTTACTTCTGTGGAAAGCAGGAAATAAATGTAGGCAGTAGCATTTCACCATTTAAAATTAGCCCTGTTTGGAGAAGAAAAAAATAAATCCTGAAGTTTTTTTTTATCCCTAGTGCACTGTTGGTAGATTCAAAATTTGATTTTAGATAAACCTGACATATGTGGTTTCAGAAAGGTCTAGACATATTCATCAGCAGTAAAAGTCATAATTCTATCTCTACCAAGGCAAGTCAAGAAAAATAACTTTATCTGAGGAAAAAACCCACTAACTCTTCCTGTCTCACAGTTGTTTATACTCATGATTTCTTCATAATGCTTTCATGTGGTTATCTGGAAGTCACAGCTCCTGTATCTGGAGGTTCATGGGTATTTTCCCTTTCTCTTGTGGTTTATGTTCATAACTGCACAGTCTTTACAATGATAATTTTAAAAGACTAAATGTAGGACAGGAAAAAAGAATCTAAAATACAGTATATTCAACAGTAATTGGGGTTTTTTTTAAATCTTAGCTGTGATTTGCTATGCATTTTTTAAACCTTAATAGTTTATTTTTTTCACTGTAGCAGGAAGCAACTTACAAATGGTGTGTCATGGTAGAAATAGTAGAAAAGTGGAAACTTCAAGAATTATTTGGTAGCTGCAAAGAGGTGTGCAGATTCCAAATGCCTGTTCAATCACTCAGATCAAGCAAAAGGAACCTGCAAAATGGATTTAGCTGGAAGGCTTTTCAAAAACTTGCTAATATGGTACATAAAGGTTTATCTTTTCTTTGTTGTGCATTCACTTCAATTCATTGCAGACACACAACAAGTAAAACCACTTCTGGCAGCTTCTTGGGGGTTTAGCCAATTATGCAGTTTGTTTATTTTTAGCAATTCATTCAAAGAAACCAGGATGAAGAACTCAGAAACTTTTTGAAGCACTACCTGTGCAGGAGGCATGACACTCAATGCAGATATTAAATCTTGGTCTCCACTTAGGATAACTCTAAATACATTCTGAAGTCATTAAAGTAAGTACCTTAATGATTGCAGTGAGAGTTGGTAGGAATACCTGTGCTTGGATACATATTATTTTATGGAAGATGCCTGTGTCCCTGTCACTTCAGCAAATACATTTTTCATTAAATTCGTGAGGTTTTTTCTTGCAAAATATTATTTAGCACTATCACTCAAACTTAAATGCAGTGGAGTATTATGATTATCTCACCTGTATTTGCAAAAGGCTTGTGTAAAATGAGCGAGCTGAGGGACTATCCTCACTAGGTGGCGATTTTGGTCTGTTTAGCCAGGCTTTATGGAAAACATAAAACCCCCTAGTTTAAAGCTGTGTTTCTTATACAGAAGCAAAGAAAGTTTGGGAACAGAGCTGGCCACTGCCCCCTGAGTTCCCGTGAGGCCGGGGTGAGCCACAATGGTCCTTTCAGCCTCTGCCTTGAGCTGCAGCAAACTGTCAGGCTGTCAATCAGCAGACCCAGGAGCAAAAAACAAAAGGCCCAACAGTGAGCCTCAAGAGCTTTCTGCCGTAGTATACCATAAACTCCCATTTTGCTGGTTCATTCATGTGTAGTTTAAACATTATATTTAACAAAGCAAAAAGTTCTATGCTATGTTGCACAAGTCCATCCAATATGAAGCTTAAGGTTTCTCTTCTTCCTTTTCCTTCTGCCTCTGTTTCATTAGGTCATTATTTTCATTCCCTTCTTTTTTTCTTTTTCCAGAGTTCATTCCTCTATACTGCTCCACCTTGGTCCATTATATGTCCTGCAGAATATTTATTTAAAAAAATCTCTGCTCAATTCCTCACATCTTCATTACTAACATAAGCAACCCTGAGCTATGGCACAGTACATGGAACTGTCATGTTGTTGGGGAAGGGAGAAAAAAGCTCACTAGGCATCAGTATTTTGGCTGGGTCAGAAAGGACATATTTACCACAATGTCAACCACAAACAGGATTCAGGGGAATTTCCTCAGAGCTTAAATGAACTTTCACCATGAAGTTTCATATCAATGTCATGGCAAAATAAACTGATGTCATGCAAACCAGGTTCCTTGTTACTGCAATCTTCTGTGTTTTCCCCCCTTTTTAGTTTTTCCTTTTATTTGGGCTATTTTTGTCCCTTCTGTGCGGGCTATTTTTGTCCCTGTTAGTTACTTCTCTGAAGAGCTCTTTAATATGCAACTGAAATAACTTAGAAAGGGCAGTTTTAAAATTAAAAGTTGTTTACTAGAATAAACATTACGTCTTTACCTTACCTTAGAATACTGTGACCATGACCTAAATTCATGTTGAATTTCAAGAAATTACTACAGCCAGATAAATCAGCTTGATCAGAAAAGAGAAGAAGAAGTAGAATCTTGATGAGCTCTACTATCATATTAATAATTACATGAGAATAAACACCGAATAACTGTAGGGTGCTATTTTGGGCAGGAATAACAACTATTTACTTAAACAAGACACTTTTTCATCTTTCAGTGAAAGGCAGGGGGAAAAGAAAAGAATTGCCAGAGAATAAGATTGGTTTGTATTTGTTAAAATTTAAAAAAATAAAAAATTTCTTTGTTTTGCATCATCTACTGGGTGCAATTTTTTGGGCTGAAAGTCTTCCACTGGTCTTGTAGACTCAGAAAAGACTGAGATGCAGTTCACAAATTCTTTTTAGGAATTCCATCACTCCAGGGAGAGTTAAGATAAAAGATATTTAATAAAATCTAGGGTACCAAATGGAACCATGTTGTAGAAATTTAGCCATGAATTGTGCTGTGGGGATACCAGTGTAAGTTAATTACACATGAGCTAAATTCTCTAGTAAAAAAAACCCATTAATTCATTGAAAACCTAGATAATGTTTTTCTAACATATAAGTATGAAGTCTACAGCTCCACTCTTAAAAATAAAAGTATATATTCACATGACTCCATCATCTACTGCAGTCTGTTCCCTGCTGTCTTTTCATTAGCCTAATTTCAAAAGTCTCATGTGAAGCAATTTCTATCATTAAGTTGCCTAATCTGTAATCAGCTTTCATTGTTAAGAAATGTTCTCCATATTCTCAGATATGAGTAGCAATGAGAAAAGTATGAAATATCTTTATTTGCTTTGAAACGTTATTATAGATATGTAAGCATTGCAATGAGGTGCTAAAGTAACTGTATGATTATACGCATTTAAAAAGTCTCCGAGCTTTTGACCATGGAGCTTGATACAAGATACACAAAAAGCCGTTCCAGCTCCCTCAGGAGGCAGCACTTTTTTGCTTCTTTATCCTCTAAGTACAGCTTGCCAAAGAAGAAGAGGTGCAAGGACAGACAGGCTGTGGTGGCATGGACAAGTGGACAGCACTGCACACACAGCTGAAAACCTTCCCGGGGTGAGTAGTGAGGACACTCACAGGAAGCTGTGGAAAGGCTTGGTGACTGCCACTTCTGAGGGTGCTTCATCTGTTGACACATCAGTGACACTGGCCACTAACCTGCTCTGCTTCCATGTTGTGTCTCCAGATATCAGATCAGAGCAGCACTTGTCTGAGCCATGACAATTTGTGCTGTGATGACAGAAGAGAATGTAGGTAGCGAAGATAAAAGATGCGTTGGCTCTAGCTCTAGATCTACTGCCAGTACTGACTACTCAGCTTACAGTTTTTGTCACAGGGTCTGAGAGCATCACCAGAAACACAGAATTCTCCAGAAATGGTTTGTATTCATATAGTCTGTTATCTAAGTTCTTCTCTAAAGCTTCCTTCAATTAAAGTCCTCAAAGTCTTCTGAGGATAAAAAAAAATTGTGTAGTGGGTTGACACTGGATGCCAGGTACTTGCCAAATCCTCTCAACCACTCCCCTCTGCAGCTGGATAGGGGAGAGAAAATATAACAAAGGGTTCATGAGTTGAGATAAGGACTGGTAGAGATCACTCACCAAATACCTCAGGCATCCACCTGCTCCAGTGAGGGCTTCTCCACAGGCTGCAGCTGAATCTCTTCATCCCCATGGATCTCCATGGGCTGCAGGGCACAGCTGCCTCACCATGGTTTTCACCAGGGGCTGCAGGGGAATCTCAGCTCACATGCCTGGAGCACCTCCTCCCCCTCATTCTTCATTGACCTGTGTGTCTGCAGGGCTGGTCTTCTCACATGTTCTCACCCTGCACTTCTCTGGCCACAATTACAATTGCACAGTAACTTCTGGTTTTCTACATTTTAAGTCTGTTATCACACTGATGGTATAACAATGTTATACCACCATTTCTAATCAGCCCAGCCTTGACCAGTGGCATGTCCATCTTTGTTGCTGCTCTGACAGACATGAAGGAAGCTTCCAGCAGCTTCTCACGGAAGCCAACCCTGTGGCCCCTCTGCTGCCAAAGCTTGGCCATGCAAAAATAGCACTTGGAACTCAAGTAGTTCCCTTTGGCAGTACAATAAACAAGAGAAAGAGAAGACAATCATCCAGTTATAATTTCTAGTTCAGAACCCCACACATTTGTGTGTCCTCAGGCTGTTTTAATGCATCTCCTCCTTGTAGGGTTTTGTGCCTTCCATAGTGTTTCATTGCTTTAAAAATGCACACATGGTTTCATCTTATTGTCTTGTCATTCCTATTCACAGACTAAACCCATTTTCCCATTATCAGACAAAAGAGGGAAATCAAGAATTAAAAAATGAAATGAAGGCTTTTTGACTTCTTCTATTTATGCCTCTCTTTCAAGAACCTTAAAAAATGTCTTTTATTCTTTGCTGTTGCAACCTAGGAGTAGTTATTATGTGCAGAGCTGAATGCATGGAGGTTGCCTGCTCTCACCTCAATCAGTATTGACTCTGTTGTGGTCTGTAGTTGCCAACAATGCCTATAAACAACAAAAGCTGAACTAATCAATAATGTGTCAGAAGGACCAGTGGAATGTTCAGATGCTGGGAGTATAAATCCTTGTCAAGAAAACATAATTTCAGCTTCACACTCTGTAACTTCGGGAATCGTTGAAATGTTGGAAACAGGCTTAGTTTTTAATCTCAGAATATATTTCAGTAATGTTCTCAGTAGCTCCCACAAACACTATTATTATTGTTGTTATTATCATTAATTTTTATAATAATAATTTCCCACTAACACAACCTTATTTCAATAAGTGGTTGAGTAATTTACCAAAAAAAACTACATCCCAATATTTTTCACTCTATGCCTTTCAAGATAGAACAAGAAAATATGTGCTCAAAAGTTTTGTCAGTAGGAAAGGTATCTAAAACATTTGGTTCTGTGGGAATGTGAGCATAGGAAACACATACTAAAGGCACACAGAGCCCTGATACTGTGCAGAGTGTCTGCTAGGCCAGAGTCACTATGCCCACACTTATGATGTCATGTTAAACACATGTCACTAGCACTGTCTCTTATTTCCTAAAGAATATAAAAGCAGAGATTTTAATGACCATTATTTTCCAAATACACTTTTTTTTCCTGTATTCCCTGCTAGCAAACTGCTACTACCAGTAGCGTTTTCCTTACCCATGATTGCACCAGACAGTGAAAAAAGGTTAAGGCTGAGCTGGTCAGCCACCACACCTGGATATAAACTTCCCATGGCAAAGATAAAAATAAGATCAGAGTCTGAATACAGAGCAGCTCAGAGTCTGAATACAGTGCAGCAGGTAGTCCAATTATATACATGTTATATATGTCATGCACAGATCAAGTATTATAAAAAGCTGATGCCAAGCAGACAATACAGAGCTCTGAAAATAACTTCTTTGTACTGAGATAATTGTATTTCTTCCTTGCTGTCAGCCATTTGTAGTAAAATATTACATTTCCGATGAGGTGCTAAACCACAAAGATTCTTATAAAGAGGATATTAAAGAAGTCATTATCTCAGCACAGACTGGGAGAACCCCATTGTCTCCAACATGGTTTTCATTTTTCTATCTATGGTAGTTGAGAATTCACATAAAAGTTGCAGCTATTAGAAATTATGTGTTCATGCTGACCTTTAACTATGGCCTGCACCAATTCAATAAATTAATGCAGCTAAGGGTAAAAATAAAATTTTGTTTCCCTTGGGTATGAAAACAGCACTTGCCTTGCAGGGATTCATCTATCTGAAATAACTTTTCAAAGCTGGGTAGGAATATACTTTCTTTAAAAAAACCCCAAACACAGAAAACTCTTAGTCTGAAAATACCTTAATTCCTTTGGTGATAGCGGTATGTTGTGGGAAAAAAAAAACAAAACAGGGTGCCCCATCAGGTAATAAATTATTGGATGAGAGGAAATCAATATTTTACTAGAAGCACAAGGCTTACAATGATGACCATTGCAGACATGTGTCTTTCTGTTTACAGGTAAATCATTCAATTTCCTAAAATAGACAGCTGATTTCTTCAGATCAGGGAAATGGGGATTGTAATACAGGCATAAACGAAGAAGGTATAGAATGGGAATTATCTCTATAAAAATCCTCCTAAAGGATAAGGCAGAAGGTACAAAATGAGACTTTACAACCAACATGCATCTTCCTTCTGTTTTCAGAGCTTCTCTTGAACCTTACACTACTGTTGGCAGTGTGCAAAGTTATTAAGTATAACCTGGTTTACAATGCTGTTTTTCATTATGATGCTGAATGCTTCAGAGCATCCAAGACTCCAGCTGAAGTCCAGCCACCAGGATTCTCAGAGGTCCTCCAAATCCTGTTAAGTCATTAACTGTATCTTATCCAGAAGCTTTGAAGAGCAGGATCCAAGACAACGTGTCTTGGCTCATGGGAATGGAGGCTGCTGAGCTCCAGGCAGACACTTGAGCCCTGGCAGAAGCAGTCTCTTGCAGAGGAAAGCACAACGTGTGAGCTGTTTCTGTGCACTTTGGGGAGAGAGCTGTCCAGCATGCCCTGCCCCATGCTAAACATGCTTCTTAGATATCATGCTGTACCCAGCACAGGCTTCTGTGAACATTCTTTGTGCACAGGTATCTTTGTGACTTACATCAAATATATTTCTCTCTTCCCTCAAGCTGTCTCTTTACACATAGATATGGTGGTGAAGTGTCCTAGGTTACAATATAGATGTATTTAGTATTCTATTACCACCAGCTGTGGGGCATTACCTGTTATCTCCTGCTATGACTCACCCCTGATAACAGTCAATGGGCCATCAAGGACCCACCACATGACTCATGGACTTATCCTGTTGTGAGATGCTCCACCCAGGAGGGAGGAGCCAAGCATTCCCACCTGGATATAACCTGGCCTTGGAACTGCCCAAGTCAGCTCTGTCTACTGGTTTTCCAGAGGACAAGAGCTACCACTGGACCTTCAGGCGGAGACTAGACCTTCCACAGGATCACTGCTTCAACTGAACTACTTCATTTGGACTGCTGGCACCATGCTAACAGGGTGTCAGGTTGTATCTGACTGTGTCAGTGCTTTTCCTTCTGTTATTATGCTTATTTTTACTTTTTCTATTAAATTTTAATTCTGATTTGCGATCTCACACTGGTTTGTTTTCAAACTAATACAGGAAGAAATAACCTCACAGGGCTCCAGAGGCTATCAAAATTACCATTCTCATATTTATACTGCCAATGCCCACTATTGATTAAAATATATTTGAATTCTAATAGTTCCCACCTGCAGATTAAAGAAAAGCAAAAATTTACTTCTCAGTGGAAAGACTCAATTAAATTGGGTTACTGGGTGCTTACACCATTAGCCAGAACTGGATTTATCCTGAAACCACCTGCAGAGGGTACATTGGAAGTATTCCCTTCTTGAACTTACTGTAACTTGTGAATTGAACAGAAGTCAAGCTAGAAAAGTGAACTATGATAGCTGTGGTAAGGTATGTTATTTATTTCTCTTTTGCATCATCTTGTCTCACCTTGTTACTGTTTCTTTCATGGAGCAACTTTCTTTCCAAAATCAGTATCAGTGTACAAAAGGCGTAAGATAGCTCCCAGCAAACTGTGAGGAGAGATTCCTGGGGAGTTTGGGGAGCTCTGGAATATGCCCTACTTCATCAAATGAGTAGCATATGTAATGTAAGTAATGACAAGTTCAAATTTTAAATGGAAAGTGCTATTTAATCAGTGTGATTCACTTTTCCAAAACAGTGTCATTGCTAAATGTTTCATTTGGTTAGGCTGCTTTTTGGAGTATCACAAGTATTAATATATTGTTTGAAAACACTATATTGCAAAACAAACTGCAATCTCTGACATTACCAAGAACTTCCTTCTTCAGTCAAATTCTGGCATTCCTGCACTTATCCCTATTTCAGGAGATAATATGGTACACTAAATTCTGCTGTCACTGTGCTTGTCCCCTCACTGCCGCTGACTAGTAACTGTGGGCATCTGGGAAGCCCTGTGAGTCAATCCAGAATACTCTCAGACACCATCAGCAGTCATACCTGAACACCTTATGTGGTTCCTCACTCTGGCATTCTATTCTGAACGCAAAGTAGTGCCTTTGGCTGTCCCTGTGCAGCTGCTGTGCCAGTGCTGGAGCTGGGGCGAGCAGCACTGTGAGCATGCCTGCCTCCTCAGCAGAATTATTTTGGTATCTGCTGGTGGTTGCTACAAATGCACATTGCAGGCTGTTCTTGCTGTCAAGAAATTAGCCCCAGTGCTCTGTCCCAGTGTAAACCAGTGTGTAAGACATGGACCACACCCAGATCCATCTGCTCAGATCCAGCTCTTCCCATCTGCCACCATGCTCTATGCTTTCCATAGGACATTGCCTCAGAATTATGAATCATCCTCTCTAGGCTCTCAGTATCCTACTGTAACAGATGGCCTTAGCATATATTCCATAATAACCATTCTGGATATAGCTGCCCTTTGTTATATTAATGAGTTAAAAAGAAAAGAGCCAGCTAGCTGGCATAACTAAATTACTGAGCTTGCAGGTAAAAAAGGCTGAAGTCTAAGTCTGCATGAGCAACCCCAGAGAAGGCACACCTGTGAAATGATGCATTTCCTCTTGGTTTGGCTGGAAATTGATACATGAGGTATAATCCAAGTCTTTGTTAGTACCACTAACTATGGCAGAGTAATTCCTAGAAAGAGCAAGCCTTACGAGGAACACTAAGGCTAAATAAATGTAGTGTTCAACTCCTACAACATTTTGGCAATACATAATATTAATTTATTAGTAATTAATTTATTGGAAATACATAATATTAATTTATTAGGAAATATAAATTCATTAGTAATGAAGAACAGATGCAGCCACAATCAGACAGAAGCATCTCTCTGCTGCTTATTTTGCATAATAAAATCTCATCTGCATGCCAGCTTTTAAAAGATGTGAATTTCTTTCTGCTGCACAGTCTACATTTCACAAAAGATTATCCAGGGGCTAGAAAACTATGTTGCGTGTCACAAGGATTCAAGATATTTGATTACCCAAGAGGAAAGCTGAGGAGTAATTTCATCTCTTTCCTACATGTTTAGACACTGAAAATGTATGTGTGACAGGAGGCAGCTTATCTGCCTGGCTACCCAGAAAGGATCACAGGTCCAAGTGGTTTGGAAGGTGCAGTTTGGCATCTGGAAAAGTCCATTTCCTGATGACAGTGGCATTTAAACATCAGTAAGTTCCCAAGGCAGTAGCACCATCACTTGGAGTCTCTAAAATGAAGTAAGATGGTTTCAAAAAACCTATAATCCATTTTTTCCAGTAAATATTCTGCATACGAGATGCAGGCTAAATAAGCAGGATAGACTGCGATGGCCCATGAGTGAGTGAATCCTTTTCCCTTATCCTCTGCAAGCAGATAATTTCTGCAGGGGCTGAAGGAGCTGCAGCTGCCCCTCCTCCTGCACAGCTAGCACGGAGATGCAGCATGAAGGGGAGAACAGGCTGTGCCTTGAAGTTTCATTCCTGCTGCTCCCTCAGTATTGCAGCTACAACCACTAGTGCTGAAATCAGTAACTCAATACCAAGGACAGGGACAATAATAAAACAGAACACGAGACTCAGTGTGTGCAGTGCATGATTTATAACTATTTATGATGGGACATAGCAGGAGAAATATTATTTTAAGAGCTGTGGGGTCTTTTTTTGGAACACATTACAGGCTAATGTAAAGGATTGCTGAGGCATTTCAGAGTCAAAGAGCACAGAGGGATCTCCAGGACTCACTGAAAATCTCTGAGTTTCTGTTTTTCCAGCAACAGTGGCAGGGATTGGTTCCCCTTGGGCTGTCAGGTTTTCTCTTAGACTCATTGTTTCCACTGGATGGGAGGAGTGGGGGATGCAGGGTGTGGTGATATCCAGATAGGTAACCAGAATATAACAAATTATTTCCAGTTCCATTGATGATGAACATTTCTTTAGCTACTTTGTAAATCTCCTCATTGATGATGGGATTTTTCTCACAACACCCCAAAACTTCCAAAGGAAACAGTTACTATATATGTGTAATTGGTGGTGTATATGACACTTTAGTGGTGAAAGTGACAAAGCCAGGCTGCATTTTACATTAGCAGATGATTTTTGAGCACAGTTGCTCATCTAACTTCAGAGGGTGTAGGCCATTACCAAATGAATAGCTTCCTTGACTTATATATACTGATGGCATCTCCATAAAAGCCTGCTTTCCCAGGCCCTTGCTTCCATGCAAATACAAAGCCAACTTGCTCTTAATATTAAAAACCAGGGATAAAAAGTATTTTTGTGCTATGGCTGTGGTAACACCTAAAGTCAATTAATTTATAAGTTAAAGAATTCATTCTCATAATTTAACAGATTTTATCTAAACCTTTTATTTTGTTTTTGGTAATCTTTCATTTGTGTTCAATTCCACAGTGGCTAATTAAGATTCATAAGCAAATCCAGAAATTAGGCAAACTCAGCAGAATTAACTGATATAACAATCATAATGTATATTATTTATAATGCAGCTTTCTAGTTATGAATACCCCTTAGACTGTGTAATTCCAGGCTGTGAAAAAAGCGTTTGCCCAGCATTTATTCAAGATTTGTACTAATGGCTCTAAGCATGATATCATCGTTAGTAACAATAATAATTAGACTCATGAATCATTAAAGGAGTTATTTCTGTAGCATTTCATGCTGTTCTTTTACCTGTGAAAATCAATTTTTCTCTTACATTGCTGAAGGAAGGGCTCTGAATCCCCCTGTGATTTGCTACTGATGGCCATTAGCGGTGTTTGCAGATAAAGAAAACCCAGTGCACAGCCTTGGGCTGAGTCATCAGAGGAAGTCTGCTCTGTGGTAGGAACTAGATAGTAAGGGACCTCCTTTGCTGTGAGATTGCTCTTGGTGGCACTGGCACAGAGAAACACCTACCTTTTGTAAAGATACTTTGACATCATATAGGAAAAAGACGTATACTGGCAAGAAAACATCTCTCTTTACATTCATAGCACTTTCTCCTCTTAATAAGGACAAAGAAAGAAGCAGCTGATTACTATGACTGATACACTAAAGGGGATAAAAGCTGTCTTTGCATCTATTTCCATGCCATGCCATTGCCATTCTGTAAGGGGATTACATTTTTGCCAGAGAAATTTGATCTTTGTTTTGTTTCTGGGGAATAGCTTTCAAAGTTTCTGGAAACGGCACTATCATGGTGGATTCATTCATTGAATAACCATGAGACACCTAATATTTCAATTAAAAAAAAATTCCTCCCTCAACCTGAATTTCTCCATTGTCCTTGAAAAATGCAATGAAATACCTTTTGAGAGAAATTATGTAGTTTCATACAGATATGTACACATTCATCCAACATTTGGTTCAAGATCACCATCAGTTAAACTATGTTGGACATCAAAGAAATATAAGAGCCAAGTTTCAGACTTTCTGTAATGAGATGTTAATCCAGGTCCTGTTTATACATTATCTGAATTTGTCTTGAGTAGGTCAAGGTTTAGTACCCCTTTTTTGTAGGATTAATTTGCAGATATCCCACTAAAGGAAAAGTGGGTTAATGATAGGACAGAGTTGGCTTAAAATTTTGATTTCGAGGCCAGAAAATTATTAGCACAGAAGTATGTATTCTAAGGGAGCTTAGGATAAAAGCACCCTGGCAGCACATGTGAAATTCAGCTGCAGTTTGAAGACATCTCTCATAGCAAGAAACATTACAAGATGCTGTTACGAGTTTAAAAAGGAATTTCAGTCTAACAAAAAATCATTGCTATTTCTGTGCATCCACATGGACAGACGTGAGCCAAGTTCAGCCCTTTTTTGCCCTTTTTTGCCCTATAGACTTCAATATGAACAAATCAAAATCCTTTATGGAAAACAATCAAAATGTCACCACCCAGTAGATCTCATGCACTGTAGGCAGACATGCGAGGCTCTTGAGGATGGTGCTGTGCAAGGCCAGGGGTTGGACTTGATGATCCTTGTGGGTCCTTCTAACTCAGTGTATTCTGTGGTTCTGTGACACACTGAGATTCCAGAACTGGAAAGACTCAGAACCAGAGTCAATTGGGGTCCCTCATTCATTATCCACATTCAGAAATTTGATCCATGACTCAGGTAGGTGAACTCACCTGCTGCTCTCCAGCAGTGGCACAGAACAGAGATCACCCCACTCCCTCCCTGGGCTCAATTCTGCAGTGACCTCTGCAGCTGCACAGCTGTCCCCCTGAGTTCTCAAAAAAGCAGTGAATGGGTGACATGGTTATGGGTTTGTTGCAAAGTTTGTATAACATCTGTAAACAAAATCAAAGCTGGCTATTCTGAAAAGGAAATAATTGCCAGATTGAATTGGGAAACAGATTGTTACAATTAATTCACTTGGATGACACTTCAGTCTCTATAAGCATGTCACAAAGACTCTTCATTCAGGAACACAGATGTGATTGTGTCTTTCAATTCTTTTTCTACCATAATTGAGCATGAATAATGTGCACTAAAAGCCAAATGTCACCCAAACTAATGCCATTAAGAGCGAGTAAACATCTATCTGTGTAGCTGAACTGTTGCTGAACCTGCAGACCTACGTGATTCTTGTCACTAAACACACCATCAGCATTGTATAATGACATGCAAATTAGTAAGAATTGATCTGAAGGAAAATAAAATTATCTGAGAAATAGTAGGCAAAAAAAAATTGCACTGCATATCAAAATATACACCTAGAAAGCTCTTCTATTTCTGGTGGGGGCTCTCTGCCAGATCATTATGCAATTCACTTCAGGTACATGTGCCTCTCTCCTTACTCCTTTCTTGTTTAGCACCTGTAGCTTAACAAAATAGATAGACTTAACTTATGTTTTGATAGTTATTAGATAATAATGCCTTTTAGATGAACAAGACTAGTTAAACACAATAGACTTGGTCAAAACAAATCTTTACATTTTTATGTCAACAGAAGAAAATAATAGAAGCTAGCAAGATTCTCTGTTCCGCTGTCCTCCTTGCCTGGAGTATGTATTTAGAGACATCAAAATGCCCCAGAGAATGAATTAATGATTTTCACTTTGGAGAAGGAGAAACTTAATACACACTATTCACTTCATGTAAAGTTCATATAGTCAGTTATACCTTTCAATCATTTTGTTCAAGCATCATATGTTTTTTAATGGCCAACTCTGAGCCCTGTTCACAGCCCCAGGGCTCACATTGCCTTTTAATCCACAGTGAATCTTGTACATGTGCCCTTTTGTATTCACACACAAATGTATATTTATTCTTCATTTTCTTTCTCTGTCATGTGTGCACACAGATAATACTTAGGATTGGCCAGAAAACTACTGTTTCAACATGAGAAATATTTTGAATTTTTGATTAAATATTGAAATGTAAAGTTACAGTAAAGTGGCTATATAACCTAGATAACAAAAATAGCTATGAAAAATCCTTCCAAACTCCCTTAAGCCTTTACTACTTATCCTCCTTATCAATAGGTGTTGGTTATTAATTTTAAAGTAGTCAAAGTACACACCCAAGACAACCTTTTTACACTAATAGCTTGGAAGACACTGTTAGTATGCTTATATCCCTTTCCTGAAAATCAAATTATTTCAGCTTCATACAGACAGCATTCAAGTAAATTACTGGAGGTGCCCTTTGCCACTTAGTGCATTGCCAATTACCAAATGCCATTACTTTGGAATACAATAAAATGTTTTGGTACCACAAGGTTAAAGAGAAAACCTATTTGGAATGAATGAAAGGGCATAAAATGTCACACACAGGAACAGAAAGACAGATTGAATAGTTACAGCAGGAGTCAGAGGTCCAAAACATAGATGAGCTGGTTTTCCCAGCCAGACTGCTGGCTGTGGATGAAATGGGATATTCACCTGAGATTTAGGAGGTTCTGCACAGTAAAAAATATTGAAGTAGATGCTAAATGCTTTGTGCAGGCTCCTGTGAAGAACACAAAACATATTGTGTTTCAAATATGTAATAGAAAAAACTTGTAGTTGAAAGAACTGTGCTGTGTCAGGTTAACCTTTCTGTATTTCAATAATACCCTTTAAATGTGTGAATATTGTTAGGTTTGTTGATTTTTGTGGAACAACTATGACAGGTTTACAAATTTATGGATTTACATTCTGTAATGTCAATATTGTAGTCTGTATCTAGGAATTACCTTTAAGGAGAAGTTTGCCTTGTGTCATTTAGTATTTCCCTTTCAAAAAAGGCATTTTGCAATCTAAACTGAAATAATTTCAGATTAAAAACAGTTTAAAAGTCTGCAGTCCAGTTTCCAAGACTGTCAGCTTGAAGAATAGATACAAGTTTGTAGCATACAGCAATTGAATCTACTACAAAACAGTCACCATCTTCAAAAAATGAGATTATTACATATATAGGAAATACTGGTGGCTATGTAGGTATACACATTGCCCATCAAATCCAAGAAACTACTGATGTCAGAAGAGGCTTTCTGGATATGTTCTCCATGATGTGTCCACACTTGTGAGTAACCACTAGCAAAATTAAAGCAGCAAGCGTGTAGGCAGAAATTAACCATCAAAATTATTAAAAATACATCTTCCAGGATATTTTGTTTCTCTCCACCCACAAAACGGGCTCTGTAGGACAGCTGTAGATTCTTTTCTTTTGTTATTGTTGTCATTTTTCCTGTATTAGTGCTTATTCCCCAGCACTGCCTCCATTTGTCATTCCATTTTCCTCCACCCAGTGATTTATGCCTCCCCTTCTGGCTAATAGTGTATCGTTTCAATTATTTCCCTTCCTAAGTCCAGTTCCTACAATCACTTGAGAAATGGCTGTTTTCTTTATTGCCCTGGGCAGTTTTTTTTAACACAGCATTCCCTGTACCATGGCATCTCAGAAAGGTTTGTGCCTGCTATCTAAAATTGTCTTAGCAGTATACTTCATTATTCTCATTCCCTTTTCTGTTCGTTTTCTCCCTTTCAAACCCTTGAAACTTCTTTAAAGACTACTTTCAAAATCCATTTTCTGTGATACATAAAGATGTGAAGACCTTTCCAGATTGGTTAAAAAAATACTGGGACAGTAGAAATGTAAGACCAGAAGAGAACATGAGCTTCAAAAACTTGACTGCACAGTGGTAGACACAGACAAATCCATAGAGCATCTATTCTCCCTTACTCCCAGACACCATAAAATATTTCCCCAAACCTCCTTAATAACCTTAAAGCTTTAATAAAATACATACAAGCACAAATAAAAATTAAAAAATTGAGAGAGCAGGTGAACTCAAAGACTTTGTCAGTGCTCCAGGTTCTTTCCCAGCAAGTAATCTGTATGAAAAAAGAGATCCAAGGCTGCAATCCCATTCTACAGAGCCACAGAGGAAACCATGAAGACATGAAGCATGGGCTGGCCAGTCACTGCCATTATGACCTGGAGAAAACTTCCTACCAAGCTCCAATCACAAGAAGGATTTTTTAAATTGGATTTTGTTTTCAGGTTCACATTCTGCTTCTAACTGTGTGTGTGAAATTTACTAATTAGAAAACTTTATCAGCTTATGTGATGCATCATATAAAGTCTAATCACCCTGCAGTATCCCTGTAATTGAAGATGTACTTTATTAATATACAGTTTAAAAGGAATCTCCTTTCAAAAAAACTTTAATCCCTTGGTATATATGTGGAAAACATGTGAGCCAGGCTAATTCAGTTGACTGAGGGTGTATGTCCAAGTTATGCTGCAGTGCTCCTTCCCTGCAGGGCAAACAGGGCTACCCTCATTCAGAACTAGTCCAGTTTGCTGGGGTGGTGAAGGCAAGCTGACTTTGAAATCCCTTCACTGCCCATCCCTCAGTTTCTCTCTGAGTGACAGCTTCTCCACCAATTAACACAACGGTCATGGGAGAACATTTCAGCACGGAGAAGTAGATCAGAATACAAAATCATGGTAACTGAGGGATCTGCACAGGAGGTATTCAAAGAAGAACAGCATGAGGCCAGTGCAACCTTTTTCTCCAGTTTAACATGTAATGATCTTTTCAAGTAAATCCTGCTTACTAATACCTCACTTAAGCAGCAGATAAAGGCTTATTTTTCAAATCTTGTATTCATGGCAGTGGCCATCACAGCTGAAGAAAAAAGAAGGCAAAGGTATTCAATGACATGAGTGACTAAGGGAGTGGAAAAATATTAATATAGGAAAGACCTGGGATGGATCTCATTTTCAAACACACTAACAAGTCTGCCATATGTGCCTTCTGAGAGCTGACTGACAGCTCTCTCGGTGGCCAGCCTGCCAAGCTATGAAGAAACTGAAATAAAAGTACTCCCTTGTTTAAAACTGTCGGATCTATAGGTGAAAAGGGTTAAAACAGGAGTCAAAAGTTTCAAAGGCCAATAATTTGTGTTCCTAATTCCCTTGTCTGTTTTTGATAATCTGCCCCAAAAGACATGTGGCATTTCTAGAAGTGTGTACGTCTCTAAGTTTGATCAAGATTTTAGAGGTGTAGGGCAGATAATAATCTGAAAATGCAACTGAAGAAAAACAAAATTAAAAATAAAATTATAAATGTCATTCCTGCCTTACTAGAAGGAAGAGAGAAAGCCAGTGCAACCTAAACTGTGCTCCTGAGCTGCCAATCATACTGTCTAACCCACTGCTATGATTTCCAGACTTTCCTCCTTCCAGAGTGATGCACATTGGGAATACTCTCCTGAAATCAGGCAAAGAGCAGCAAAGTCAATGCTAGAATAATGGCATGGACAATCAGACCTGTCTTTCAAAGGTCTGTCCTGGAAAGACAGCAACCCTGAATGGCAGCATGTAAGGTGAGAATGAACAAAACCTTCAACAATGGTAGTGGAACAAAGTAAACTACAGAGAAAGCACATTTCTCTCTCTGTAAAATTACCAATTTTCTAAACTTGCTCTTATGTGAAAAGGATCTTTTGAACCTTGAATTGCAAAAAATTTTTAAAAAATAGAAGATAGCAGCAGGTTTTGCTTTTACCAAAGCCAGTTATTTTACTCCAACTTGATTTTAGCTTGTTTCAAAGTATCCTCTGCAAAACTATCGAAAAGGACTGGGAAAGCACCTGCAAGTGAAGCAGAGCTTTGAACCAAAAATCAAAACCAGAAGATATAACAGTTTCATTATACCTACAGCAATCATTAAGGGGAAAAGAGATTTTGATCACAGGAAGACAGCTGATTTTTGTTTTACTCAGAATTAATTTTTTCAAAGAATAAGCACCTTTCCTGTTTGGTAGATCAAAAAGACCTATATAACCTATAAGGCACCTTCTCTGTAACTATTCTGAACCTAAAATACACTGGAACCAGAGCAAATTCAAGAAAAAAAGAGTTCCATATAAATCACTGAATCTTTTCTTTCCATACTCCCTTGATATTTCTGGTCATTGTATGCAACAATTTTTTCTAGCCTTTGCATAGTTTTTAAACAATTTCGGAATGCTATCATTGCCTCTATTTTTAACGTGTAAGAGAGATCCTTGTGCATGGGAAACATCACTTTGAGTAAGCAGGAAAACAAATGCACCTAGCTAGTCCTCAATTAATCCATAGGAATATAATCTGTAATTGTTGCACAGAAATTCTAATAATTTCCCTTGTTTCTTTCTATCCTTTATGAAGAGGGCAGCTGAACAGTCTGACAAGCCCTGAGCATCTTAACTGATGCCCTTGGAAACTGAAGGATCTCATGGCTGTGGTGTGGACAGCTGGAACCATGAGGCCTAATTTTTATACTATATCACATAAACCTGCAGTGGTTTTAGTGCCACATCACCTCATCTCCCTGTGCATTTATTTACACATCAATTATGAGCACAAAATGGGAATCAAATATCTCATAAGGATGCATTGAAATTTAATTCATCAGTATCTATAAAACCACTTGACACATGCAGATGACAGTTTATACATTAAATGTGTAAATAGTTACTATTTTTGTAAACACTGTCAAGGACTGATTTCCCACTGCCTCTTCTATTATATTTGTATTTCAGTGGCTTTGCTAATGGTCCTCAGCAGTTGCAGACTCAGCCTGGTTGACAGATTCCCACAAGTCCAGGAGAGACACTCAAACCCTGGACATTTTTCATTTTTCTGTGGTCCTTGATGCATCATATTGCTGCCATGGAGTTAGATGTTTAATATTATTGTAATATAGACTCAGCCTGTCCTGAGGTCATTATCTCTTTTCTCATTCTTTCACACTTTCTCATGAAATGCCACAACTGTCAAAATAATACAACTGACAGTATTCCATAAGGTATCCCAAAAATTAGTTGGGCCTGATTTCTAGTCTGTTATGGCCAAGCTGCATTTGAACCAGTGAACTGGATGAAAAAGACTTGTTTTCTAGGCATTACTAGTCTTTCGAGTCATCTGCCTCCTGGTTTATCATGGAAAATAATTATTCATTGTCACTATAATTTTTCTGATCCACAATCAAGGAAAAACAATCCCAGCAGATGGTCTGGGACTGTCTAGGTACAGATAAACACCACACACAAGATTGTGAAACTCCCTGTGCTGTAACCTTTATTATTATGAAAGGATTATTCAAAACCGTGTAATACATCAATAAATAAGACAATGGGACTTGCCTACATGTTACCTGCTGCCAAAAGAATATATTAAAGATTCTGAGGAGCTCAAACATTCTGAAGTAACTGAGAAATACTATGCCTTTCTAGACCAGTATTCTTCAGAATAAAAAGGCTAAGGAATCATTTCTTAACACAGTGAAAGCTCATCATGGAAAAAAAAAAAGTGTTTGAACAGAAAGTATCTAGCATTTTTAGTGTTTATAATTTTGTTTTGTACATGGGTTACCACTTTTTAAGCATCTTATTTGCCTTTCTAGAGGGTAACCAGAAGAAATCTAATTAAGTTTAACTACAGTCTTCCTTACTTTACATATGAGGCAGAAGGCCATCAAGAAAAATTGCTGAAGACCAGGATTCCATCAAAAGAAAAAATTTATTCATGGGTTGTTGAAATTCCAGTCTATTTTTTCATTTCTCTACAAAGTGACTTTGTTAGAATTTTTTCTTATAATTCATTGGTTTGGTTTGTGATTTATTTTTTTGCATAAAAATTCTGATTTTAGGAGTGTCCAGGACTCCAGCTGGGCTCCAACAGAGGTGCAGCACTCATCCTTCATAGAAAACAAGTGTGTATTTGAGAAAATCGTGTGTCATTGCTTTTGTCATTTCTGAATAACCTAACCTTTGTGGTTAGCCCTTTTAGCCCTTAGGGCTTTGTGGTTAAGCCCTGACACCCTGAAGGCTGTGCCCATGTTTTATTGGAAAGGTAATTTACCCTGGATTAGGAAGAAAATGTCTCCTGTTTCTCCTGTCCCACTTCCATCCCCACATTATTGTTGGCTGTGCAGGGTGAGCAGCTGTGGGGTCTGGGGACTGAGCTGGTGACTCACAGCTGCTCCAGACTCAGCCCATGCCCATGGGCAGGAACATGCCTGATTTCCCATAAACAGAGAAGCCTTGGCACATTCAGTGTTTTAGCCTTCTCCCTGCCACTGTGCTGAAAATCTGTACTAGTATCTGTTATTCTTATAATTTTTCTGTGGAAAAATTATAAAGCAGGCAGGGGAAACAGAAGGGAAATTAGATAGCCTTTTAACACACTCCAGTGGAAACTCTCAGGCTAGTGTTTCAGCTCTGAACTGAATAATGAAATTAAATGGTAATAACAAAATAGGAGCCTTAAATGCAGCAAAACACAAAGCAAATTATGTTTATGTGACCATTTCTTTCCTCCACAATGCTACCACTGGCGCCTGACTGGGATGTGGATAATATGATTAGATATTACAGTGATAAACATGAGGGGAAATCTGTAAGAGATGGGAAAAAAATGGACAGCAGTGGTCAAAAATACTGTGCAGGCAACTAATGCTTAGTCAATAGAAGGTTTTATGGATGATGAGCGAAGAGTAAGATCTCTGTCCACCTTCTAGGAGACATTCTCATGACTGCACTCATGCCATCATTCAGTGCTGTTAGGACCAAGATGAAAGGACACACTTTTTATTACTGCACAGGTAAGGTCAGTGGAAGAAAGCAGACATCTGTGTTGTTTGCCATGTTTGCCTGTCTGTGTCCTGCCTGGACTGCAGGTAGCCAGCAAAACTAGTGTTAGTTCTCAGGTCTGTTGACGTCTGTATCACCTCCCAAGAGAGCCATCTTAAAATTTTCCAGATAAAAATGATCACACAGTTGTCTTCACTCACTTCCTCAGGGCTGCATACTTGCAGCTCTTACTGAAACCAAGCCTTCACCAGTCAAGGATTTCTATTTGGATGAATTTTAGCCTGAATCTAATTATGTATTACTTTCTAATTTTGCCTCTGAAAGACATTGCAATTTGTAAAATGGAGATCTTGAGGGACTTTCAACTCTTAAAAGCCACACACTTTGACTTGAAAGAAACATAGAACTATTGAAATAATTTGAGCTACACTGATTTAATATATCTGCTTAGGCCTAAAAATAAATTTTACCTTCACTTTCATCCATGCTTAAGGACTGGTTTTCAATAAATGTGAAATTGATATTGCCTTGATGAAGCATTATGAGATGGAAATTTCATCCAAAAGCTATTTTCAAGATGATAATAATAATGCTGTGGTTACTAATAACACCATGAAAACAATCCCTATAAACAATAGAGGAATCTGCAAATATAATTAGCTAACAAATTAAATTATTTAGCAAAGGCATCTGATAGGTTTTTCAACTTAAAACCATCTTTTCCTCTTTGATAGGATGACAACTTTAAACATTATTCCTCTTTTGCTCTGAAGTGACATCTTCAAAAGGTACCTAGCTTGTATCATGTACCATTAAAGTCTTGATCTCTAGCCTGTTAAAATTAATATGCCTTACTACTGAATTCAATGAGATTTATCTCTATTAGTCAATAATGATTGTTACTAGCTTATTTTTTACCAGTTCATTTAGAATTCTAAAGCATAAAGTGTTATGTTGCTAAAAATATCCTTAAATGCAAAAGAAACTTGATCTCCCTACTGCCACCACCAAAGCCTTCCCTGTGAACCAGCAGTCCTCACACACAATCCATAGAGATACTCATCTCTGTTTATCATATTCATTGCCTTTAATCAGAGAGAGGTGGAAAGTAGGAGAGATGAGCTGATGCCTGTGATGTTCTTTAGGCTTTCTGAAAAGTCCCTGCTTCCAGCACTTCAACAGCTGAGCTCTGTGTCCCAGACCTCATCAAAATCTCCTATTACAGCCCATTAGATATTCTGCCATGGACATGAAATACCATCTGGAATTGCAGAGCTGTAGGTGAGGATGTTTTTTTTCAGTTGTCTTCAGCTGAGCCCAGAGGTGCTGAATTCACTGGGAAATTTACCATCAAGTGGACAGCTTTGCCCCAATGTTTTCATAAAATTCCTTGCAGAAGTAGGGCCTATTGCAGCTTAACAAGAGAAATTTACATGCAACCAATTTGTAATCATGTGGCAAACTATCTTCTAGTCTGTCAGATGCTTCCTCCCTTAACAGGATTTTCCCCTCAGTTTAAATAGAAGCAAATTGCATATTTCATTACCTTTCTTTTTCTTTTTTTTTTTTAAATGACTGCTATTTTTAGGCAAAGAAAACTGAATTTTAGTCTCTGGTGCTCAGACAATTGAATCATCTGACAATTTCAGGAGAAAAAAATGCTGGACTAATGCAATGCTGCAGATTATTCAGCTGAGTTTTTACGTATTTGCAGGTGCCAGGACTACCAAATGAAAGGTGCAGCTTTCATTATTTTTTAAGAGAAGAATTTTCAATCTTTTTCATTCTTTTTTAAACAGAAAAATAATTCTTTTAAAAATTGTTCTTCTCTTTGAGACATTACTACAAGAGGTCCTATTGTCTGTTTGCTACCAGGAATGTGCCTGTGAGAAACACCCATTTCCCTCCTCCTTGAACTCTGTCTTGCTGGCTCATTGCACTGTTGGACGACAAACATATTCAGAACTTGAATGAAGATAAGATGGGAGCAGAAAAAACACTGAGAAGTGACAGGAATTTTCATAGAAAAATAATTAATTGCATGTATCTACCAAAATATATTTCTGTTCTTGCTTACATTACTCAGTTTCCTGTCATCTGAGCTTTAAATTAAAAACATTTCAGCATTGCCTGATGTATTTTACCATAAACAAGCACTTGGTCACCATGACAACCATGTTACTTACTGCAATAATTTTAACTTTTAGAGATGGGCAGGAAAAGCTTCATTTGCATTCTACAATTTATTTAATCCTTTTGCTATTCTGTTTTGTAACAAGTGAATCACATTTTTGGGGCCAGTTCCATTTTAATCCATGTCTGCTGCAACAACCCTGGTTCTACCAGAAATTATATTTCATCCTTTGTTTTCAAAGTGCTAAACCAAATATATTACAAAGCAGAAGACATACAGGAGATACATTGAGCTACTATAAACTGCTTTTGTTAGTCTACATGGGCAGCCTGGATGCCCCAGGTTTAAGCTGTGGCTGTGATTCAGATTCAGCTCTCACAGCAAGCAGCATCAGGCTGGGCTCCTGTTTGATGGAACTCCAAGAAACACCTACATGCTGCAGGAAATGGTGAGTCAGGTCTCAGCAGCTTCCCTCTAAAACACCCCAAAACAAATGCCTTAGTGTGGTGCGAGAGCAATGGATTAAAAATTGAGTTAAACCTTGAGCTAGGTCCTTTCAGATGTCACAGCTGTTACAGCCTGTGCAGCCTGAGGTGATAAACTGTGGTGCTGTAAGCTCTTGTACAGCACCTGGGTCAGTAAGAAGTCACTTCTAGTGATGTCTCCAAAGTCTTTTGGCTGATCTGGGGTGTTGTGGGTGGGGCAGAGTGGGGGAGGAGGGGTGGAACCAGGCCTCTGCGTTTACCGAAAGTGTCTCTAAGGCTATTGAGAGATCACTCCAGCCAGCACTGCCTGGTGCTGTACAGAACGACCTTTCTCACACCCGTGCCGGTGTATGGCACATATTCTCACTCACCCACAGAGTTGGATAGCTCGTGCGTCACCAGAGACAAAGAACTCAGAGCGCTCAGTCAGCTGGATATTCCAGAAGTTTATTCTGAAGGGGTCCAGGATGAAAGAGAAAGAGAGACCCTCGTTGTCTATATTTATAGGGATAGCTGGAGGGTCAGGGAAGAGGAGGCGGGGGGAACATCACAACCAATGGGGAGAAGGAAGGGATGGGATCAGGGCTTAGGTTACAGCTGGGGGGATTTACATAATTTGGGGAGGGACCATCGTGTTCTCCGGGGGGGGACTAGGATGTCTCCCACCAGTGAAGCCCTGCTGTACTGGAACCACTCGGCTCCCCAGCAGTTCCTGAGGTGGTATTATCCACCACAACATCTCCCCCTTCTTTATTTAAAGGAAAGGCTTCCTCTACTTGCTTAGTTAAACACTTCTTGAGGCAACCGAACAAGCTTAGAACAAGGAAAATTATTAGGATCACCCACAGTCCAGTTTTGACTAAGGATGTTAGCCATCCTTGAAGTCCCCATTGTCCGAAAAGATCGCCAATCCAGTCTGCTTCTTTTTCTGTCTTCAGTTCTTTGATTTGATCCTTTATTTTCTGTATCGTCGCGTGGATGCTCTGGCTATGAGATGACAGGTTAAAGCAACAGAGTCCTTCGAATTCCTCACAGCCATGTCCATGGGCTAATAAAAGAAAATCGATGGCTGCTCTGTTTTGCAGTGTTGCATGCCTGGTGGTTTCTTCATCTTCAAGAAGTTGAGAGAGGGCACTCGAGGTTAGGTTAGCATGCTTTCCGAGCCAGCACTCAAGGTGGCTAAGTTCACCTAAGGCTTTTGCTGCTGCTACTCCAGGCAGGAAAAACGATGCAGCAATCCTTTTAGACAATGACTAATTGATAATTTCGCTATCACAATTAGGATCTAATTGTTGTATATTTCTTTTTTGGCGGGCCAATTGAGTATGGTTTCTCCAATGTAGAATTTGGGTTTTGTTTGGTGCTAGTACAGAAAGCCTGCCAAGAGTGCACGGTCCCCCTTGGAGCTGGGATGGGATTCCAGACCACGCCTGATTCTCGCAAATCAGGAACACACCTTTGGGCAGTGCTTTGGGGTGTACAGATGACTCTGTTGGGATGACCTTTTTATCCTGACACCAATTACTGACAGAGTAAACCTTTCCCTGGGGTGTTGCATTTCTACTATGACTTAATTTCTGGTGTTCTGACCAGGATAATGCCATCCCTCTTTTCGGGCTGAAGACAAACTTGAGGCAAAGGGTAGCCTGGGAAGACCCCAATAATAGTAATTCGTGGGGTTCCTCTGGTGCTGTTGCCAGCGTGTTTACCCATTTCTCCCAAGCTTCTTTCTGGGGGAGCACCTCGTTTGCAAAAGGCAGTTCATCTTTGCGGAGAGGGATCCCCACCAGGCATGATGAAAGTGGGTCACTGACGCTGCCCATAGACAGGCACATATGGTCTTGCTGGAGTGCTTTTGCCAATGTAACCCACATATTGGTCTTTGGCTGAGGGACAATCCATGCGACAACCTCTGGTGGTAACAGAATCCAGGAGGTCAGGAGAATGCAGAGGTAGGCAATTACAGGCATGGTGGTAAGAGAGGTATAGGTAGTCCTTTTTCCTGTGGGATTTCAAGCAAAAATCATTAAAAGATGGTTTTCTGTTACTTCTTTCTTTTTCCCCTCTCATCCCCCCTTTTTTTCATAAGACACAGGTAATAAGGTTGTGGGTTAGGGAAACACATGAGGGTAACAGATAAGGGATTTGTGGGTTAGGGGAACTGCTTGAAGGCGGCACAAATAGCTGTTCACGTGGCTGGAATCTTGCGCCGACGTCTTCTCCAAGCAGCACTGGTTTCTTTGTCTGGGGTTTCTTTGTCAGTGTCTGGTGTGTCATCTTTCGTCTGCTCAGGAGCTGTCACTGACGGTCGGAGGTAGGGTTTTACATATTTTCCTGGTATCCACTTGGGTCCTGAAGGTGTGGAAACACAAGCATATCCCCTCCCCCATACAATTAGTGAAAAAGGGCCTGATATTCGATGGCTTTCTGGATCTTTGATTAACACTGGCGGTTGTTCTTTTAATTTGGCTTGGGTTGAATTAGTAAAATGCCGGAACACAGGGGGGTCAGGCTCTTCAAACAAATTGTTTAAGAAATTTATTGTAAAAAGGGCTTTGCAGAGTCTCATAATGGGAGAACTGAGTTCTGACCCTCCCTGTTGTTGCTCTAGGACCCTCTTAATTGTCTGGTGTGTCCTCTCAACTATGGATTGTCCTGTGGGGGAGTGGGGGATACCTGTAATGTGTTTGATGCCCCATGAGCTAAAAAACTCTTGAAGTTTGTTAGAGATGTATGCTGGACCGTTGTCAGTTTTTATCTCAGCAGGAATGCCCAGGGTAGCAAAAGCAAGGAGAAAGTGCTTTATAACATCTCTTGCCTTTTCTCCTGCATGGGCAGATGCAAAAACAGCTCCAGAAAATGTGTCTACAGAAACGTGTATATATTTCAATCTGCCAAACTGGGGGACATGGGTCACATCTGTTTGCCAGACTTCACAGCTGCCTAGACCCCGGGGGTTAACCCCAGACCCTAATGATGGCATTTGGTAGCTCTGACAGCTAGGACAGGTCGCTACAATTGCTCTTGCTTGGTTACGAGGTAGTTTAAACATTCTCATCAGTGCTGGTACATTCTGATGGTAAAATTGGTGGCTCAGCTTTGCCTGAGCAAAGGTGTCTGGAATGTTAGGAGCTTTCACCGGCATAGCCAGAGCGTCTGCCCTCCGATTCCCTTCAGCAACTGGTCCAGGGAGATCGGTGTGTGACCTCACATGCATCACATGGAACGGCTGCTTTCTGTGGGAAAGCAGAAAAACAAGTTTTGAGAGCAGTTTATACAATTTAGGATTTGACACTTCTTTTAGCTAGGCATGTTCTGCTCTGGCGACTACCCCAGCTACATAAGCTGAATCTGTTACCAGATTAATAGGTTCTTCGAACATCTCAAAAGCTCTAACAGCAGCCACAAGCTCCGCAATTTGCGGTGAGCCTTCGATTATTTGGATATCGTGCTTCCACACTTGCGTTTCGGGATGCTTCCAAGTCACGACTGACTTTTGGGATTTCCCGGAGCCATCTGTAAAAACAGTCAGAGCCTTGAGAGGGGTTCGACTTTGAAGTTCTTTTGGGGCCAAATGAAAAGCCGAATTGAATAATTTATGTTTTGGATGATGATTTGAAATCTTGCCTGGATAACTATCCAGAGCGACTTGAAGGTGTTCATTTGTTTGGAGTACGTTTGCTAAGGATTCATTTTCCAATGATGGATAGATGCAGGTGAAATCACACCCTGCAAGGGTACGGAGGCGTGCTCTGGCTCTCATAATTAGTTGGGCTACTTGTTCCTGTCGTGTTGTTATGGTTTTGAGTGGCTGATGTGGTAAGAAGATCCACTCTATTATAAGAAGTGGGTCTTTTTGTGCAGTGTCCCATTGAAAAATCAGTCTATACAGCCTAGGTGACTCACCCAGAACGATGAAATTAAAAGGCAACTCAGGAATTGTCCGATGGGCTTGGCGAGAAGACAGGGCAAGCTGTACCTTAGCGATGGATTCCCAGGCCTCTTCTGTGATGACTCGGGGCGAGTCCAGGTGGTCACAGCCTTTCAGGAGGTTAAACAGCGGAGCAAGGTCTTGCGTAGTAATTCCCAGCAGAGGACGAATCCAGTTTATAGAACCACACAGTTGGTGCAAGTCCCGGAGTGTCCTTGGGTTGTTTTTGATGGTGAGCTGCTGGGGTACGATGGTCCGTTCGCTGATGCGGAGTCCCAGGTAGGTCCACGGGCAGGTACGCTGAATCTTTTCCTGCTGGATCTCAAACCCTGCTTTCTCAATGGCTTGAATAGTTTTTTCTAGAGTTAAGTTCAGGTATTTATCATTTGGTGCACAAATCAACACATCATCCATGTAGTGGAGAATGATAGAACGTGCAAACTCTTTGCAGATGGGGGACAGGACACGAGCCATGTACCATTGGCAAATAGTTGGAGAATTTTTCATACCCTGGGGTAACACACACCAGTGGTATCTGCGCTGGGGGGCTTCCTGGTTTAGGGATGGCACGGAGAAAGCAAACCGAGGAGCATCACTTGGGTGTAGGGGGATTGTGAAGAAACAGTCCTTAATGTCAATGACAGCAAGCTTCCAATTCTGAGGAAGCATTGAGGGCGAGGGCAGGCCAGGCTGTAGGGGTCCCATATCTTCAATTACTTCATTGATTTTCCTGAGGTCTTGGAGGACCCTCCATTTGTCCTTTCTAGGTTTCCGTATGACAAAGAGAGGGGAGTTCCAAGGGCTATTAGATGGTACAATGTGACCCTTGGCAAGCTGTTCTTCTACCAGGGATTCTAAAGCGCTGAGCTTCTCTTTGCTTAGGTGCCACTGGGTTACCCAGACTGGGTCATTTGTTTTCCAGGTAAGAGGAGGGGTGGAGCGTCTCCCAGTGGCCCCAGCTAGAAATCCTGAGATGGAGGTGGGATTACCAGCTGAGTCCCCCACTGGGTAAGGAGATCTCTGCCCCAGAGGGTAAAACCAGAGTCAATTACGTATGGGCGGATGGTGGCTGTGTGTCCTTCAGGGCTTTCTATGATGATATTATTTGTACTCCTCTGGGAAGTTGCTGACCCTCCTATGCTTGTGATTCCGCCGCCTGCTGGTTTGGTCTTCCAGTCCTGGGGCCATTCTGCTCGAGAAATGATGGTTACATCGGCTCCTGTGTCTACCATCCCCATCAGGTAGGCAGTGGATTTATCATTGTGTAGTTTACAATTTATCATGGGCTTATCTGTGCCTACAACTTCTGCCCACCATATGGAAGGTGTTCTGTGGCACCTGGGGTGGTTTTCAGGTAGTATGATAGCTTGTGCTACCACCTGACCCTTTGATAGAAACCAGGGAGTGTTGTTACAGGAGACAGAAATTTGTACTTGTCCACTGGGGTCTATTTTGTGGACCTCAGGTAAAATAAAAAGTTCAGGTGGACCATGCTTAGTGTCCCCGACTACTAGAATGTCCACAGACCTGTCAAAAGGTTTTTCAAAGTCCACATATATGTGTTGTTGATTTCCATTGCGGAAGTGGTGTGTATCAGTACTTACAAGACAGAGTCTCTTGTCTGTTCCGCTGTGTGGTGCGCAGTTACCATCCATGGCAGGGGTGGCAGGGCAGGGAGAGACGGCTGTAGAATTTGTGTCCTTGCGCGGAGCCGCGCCGCGCTTCACTGTCCGTTTCCCTGGTCCTTCTGATGGTGATGCTGGCAGGGACAGCCTGGGGGCACAGCCTCAGTATTTTTGTTAGTATTTCGCTTAACACGCTTTGGTTCAGGGCAGTCTCTGACTATGTGTTCAAAACTCCCACAATTATAACATCTCCGTGGAGGTTTCTGAGATGCTGCTAGTGCTTCTGCTACCCCTTTTGAAACTGCTTGGGCTATGGTTGCTTCAGGAGATGCTAATTTGGTGCAAGCCTCAATCATCTGATCGAGGGTAAGAGGTGGGTCTAGAGGAAGGGCTCGGAGGACTTTTTTACAACTCTCATTAGCATTCGCCATAGCCAATGCACGCAGGAGCTGCTTTTGGGCTTCTGAGTTCCCAACTTGCTTTTCAACTGACTCTTTTAGTCTATCGAAGAATTTTATAAAGGACTCATCGATAGTTTGTTTTATGGTGGAGAAATTTAGAGAGGGAGTGGAGTCCGAGGGAGTTGAGAGCAAAGCCCTGTCAGCTTGTCTTTTGATATCTTCTAAAATTAGTTCAGGCAATTGTCTCGCCTGATCCTGGGGTTTAACTAGGTTTCCTTCCCCACAAAGATCATCCAGTGTTAAGTGAGCCCTGTTAGGATCTCTGTGATATACCTGAAGGAGGTCTTTTAATTGTCTTTTCCAAGTTCTGTCCCACAGCATGTATTCCCCGGGTGACAGAAGGCATGCCATAAGATTTTTTATATCATGTGGAACTAGTACATTTGCAGCAAAAGTAGCTTGAAGTAGATTCTTAAAATAAGGGGAGTCACGCCCAAAATCCTTCCCCGCTTTGCACATCTCTTTGATCTGTGCATACGGGAGGGCATCCCACCGGGGGTTCCCTCCAGCTCTATTATAATGGACAGGCGCTGCAGTGACAGAGATTTTGTTGGTTATTTCCCAGTGCCCCTCGTGTGCGGCTTGCCTGCGTATATCGAGCCACGGGTCCTCTTCAGAGTCGCTGCTCTCCTCCTCCGAAGAGGAACAGGCAGCCCGAGGCCGGGACCGGGCACAGTGGGGACGGCTCCTCCTCCGTCGCTGGCTGGCTCCGTTGCCGTGGGAACCGGGGAGGGGCGGGGCCGCAGGAGTAGCACTGCCGGGGGAGGGGGGGGGTGAACGAGGGAGGGACCCGCGCCGGGATGGGAGCTCCCCGCGGGGGGCAGGGCTGACGCAGGGACACCCGATACCAGGAGGAGCGGAGCCGACGGGACACCCGATACTGCGGGGGGAGGGACCGACGCAGGGACAGCCGATACTGCGGGGGGAGGGGCCGACGCTAACCCGGGAGTTTTAAACTGATAAGGATCAGGCATGCCAGCTTGTTTCTCCACGTGGGCGGCGCCATGTTGCCCCGCAGGAGGAAAGGGTAACGCGTGGTTTGTGCCGTCTCGCGAAAAACATGGAGTCGAGGAAGGGAGGTTTTGGGGAGCTGGGAAGAGGGTGAGGGGCAGGCTCGAGCCGGGCTGGCCAGACCCGGCTGGAGCAGGGGATAGGGGAGAGAGCGCTTCTCCCCCCTGGGGTTCTGGGGGTTTAGGGACAGCGAGGGAGGGAACAGACACAGGGGAGACAGCACAAGAGAGATCTGAATTTTTCGGCAGAACTGATTCAGTCTTAGCGTTCTTAACAGACTTGTAAATCACTACAAACAAAGGGAGAAAATTAGCAATCGTTTGATCCCCAGCCTGTGTGAGAACAGTTAGTTTCTCTCCGATCTTATCCCAGAAACTAAGAGACTGAACAGCAGCTACAGAAACATTTGGAAAGATGTTAAAAATCCAACGAACAAAACATTTTAAATTCCCCTTAGAAAACTGGGAATTATCTGACTTAAGGGTAGTTTTAAGGTAGGTATAAAGCTCTGATTGGGGACGGGTTAACTTCCCACCCATATTCCCCAAATAAATTCTTCCCAACACCGAAAGAAAGAATAAGGAAAAAAAAAACAAAAGAAAAATTCACCCCGGCAAAGCCTCACTTACCACTTCGAGGCTTCCGAGAGTGTAAAAAAAAACTTTCGGCGCGGTTCTCTGGTGTTAGCCGATTTCTCCTGTCCCAGACAAACGGAGATTTCTCGGCTGCCTCCTTAAACAGATCTAATAAAACTTAGACCTGTTTTCGAGGGAAGTAGCTGCTCCGATCGTGACATCTATGGCATAAAGCCTTCCGAGACACTTTCAGGGATTTTTCAGGTCCCTGTTCGGGCGCCACTTGGGGCAGAGTGGGGGGAGGAGGGGTGGAACCAGGCCTCTGCGTTTACCGAAAGTGTCTCTAAGGCTATTGAGAGATCACTCCAGCCAGCACTGCCTGGTGCTGTACAGAACGACCCTTCTCACACCCGTGCCGGTGTATGGCACATATTCTCACTCACCCACAGAGCTGGATAGCTCGTGCGTCACCAGAGACAAAGAACTCAGAGCGCTCAGTCAGCTGGATATTCCAGAAGTTTATTCCGAAGGGGTCCAGGATGAAAGAGAAAGAGAGACCCTCGTTGTCTATATTTATAGGGATAGCTGGAGGGTCAGGGAAGAGGAGGCGGGGGGAACATCACAACCAATGGGGAGAAGGAAGGGATGGGATCAGGGGTTAAGTTACAGCTGGGGGGATTTACATAATTTGGGGAGGGACCATCGTGTTCTCCGGGGGGGGACTAGGATGTCTCCCACCAGTGAAGCCCTGCTGTACTGGAACCACTCGGCTCCCCAGCAGTTCCTGAGGTGGTATTATC